>JARPMJ010004486.1:0-75621 GCA_033366665.1 Phoxinus dragarum
CCAGCAAAACTATGAAAAAAGTGTGACTTATAGTCTGGAAAATACGATAATTCCTCACCAGGGCTCTACACTAATTCCCCCCCCCCAATGAGTACATGTCATCCTAAATCAGTGGTTCTCAAACCTGTCCTGGAGAACCCCCAACACTGCACATTTCTTTGTCTCCCTAATCAAACACACCTGATTAAACTCATCAGCTCATTATCACATGGGTTACTTTTACTGTTTTAGTTTTTTTCCCATGGTATCGACTCCGTATCGGTATCGAGGTATTTTAGTCTGGTATCGTATCGAAGTCATATTTTTGCTATCGTGACAACACTACTGTATGGACCTTCATGTGTCGCTTCAGGTGATGTTTAATAGAGAAACTCTTCCCGCACTGATCACACGTGTGCGGCTTCTCTCCAGTGTGGATCATCTCATGCGTTTTCAGATGTGATAACTGACTGAATCTCTTGTCACAGTGTGAACACTTGTAAGGTTTTTCTCCAGTGTGAATTCTCTGGTGCTGTTTTAAATTGCCCGCTGTAGTAAAAGTCTTCTCACACTCAAAGCACATGTACTCTCTCACACCAGTGTGAGTTTTCTCATGTGTATGTAAAGTGTGCAGCAGTGAAAAACTCTTTCCACACACAGAACATGAATGCGGCTTCTCCTCCGTATGAACTGTCAGGTGTATCTTCAGCTCTGATGCCCTAAGGAATGTTTTGCCGCATTGATCACATGAGAACGGCTTCTCTCCGGTGTGGATCCTCATGTGAACATTAAGGTGTGAAGATTGACTGAATCTCTTCCCGCATTGATCACATGTGTACGGCTTCTCTCCGGTGTGGATCCTCGTGTGAACATCAAGATTTCGTTTGTTTGTGAAACTGTTTCCACACTGAGTGCAGGTGAAAGATTTCTTGGCTCTTCTTTTCTTTAAAAATGTCTGTTTAGTCTTTGAGCGACTCAAGGGTTTTCCTCCAGGTTGGACATGATGTTCCTCCTTCACTTCTCTCAGTTCTTCACTCTCCTCCTTCACTTCTCTCAGTTCTTCACTCTCCTCCTTCACTTCTCTCAGTTCTTCACTCTCCTCCTTCACTTCTCTCAGTTCTTCACTCTCCTCCTCCACTTCTCTCAGTTCTTCACTCTCCTCCTTCACTTCTCTCAGTTCTTCACTCTCCTCCTTCACTTCACTCAGTTCTTCACTCTCCTCCTTCACTTCTCTCAGTTCTTCACTGTCCTCCTCCACTTCACTCAGTTCTTCACTCTCCTCCTCCACTTCACTCAGTTCTTCACTCTCCTCCTTCACTTCACTCAGTTCTTTACTCTCCTCCTTCACTTCACTCAGTTCTTCACTCTCCTCCTTCACTTCCATCGGGTCTGACATAAAAGAAACAAATATTACATTTAATTTTCAGTACATCAAAATAATTCAAAGAGAGAAATATAAAGTGAAAGGACATGAAAGTGAGCCCTGATGTAATGGTAAAAAGTAGACAACTGTTATAAAATATTGTGATCATTTGATGCCTTTTTATAAATTGATTATATGTCCTTGAAACTTTCCATGAATGAGGTAAATTTATCTTCCAATTATTATTTTTAAAACATTATAAGCACGAAACCCATGTTTCTTTAGCAAGAACTATTAAATATATTTTGTAAATATGCGCCTTTGACACAGTTAACCACCAGATCCTCCTGTCAATCCTAAAGATGAAGGGCATCTCGGGAACTGCACTCCTGTGGTTCAAGTCTTATCTCTCGGGTAGGTCCTTTAGAGTGTCGTGGAGGGGTGAGGTGTCTAAGACCCAACATCTAGCCACTGGTGTGCCTCAAGGCTCAGTGCTTGGACCACTTCTCTTCTCAATCTACATGACATCACTAGGATCTGTGATTCAGAAACATGGCTTTTCCTACCACTGGTACGCTGATGACACATAACTCTACCTCTCATTCCAGCCTGATGATCCGACGGTAGCCGCTCGCATCTCAGCCTGCCTGACAGACATTTTCGGCTGGATGAAGGACCACCACCTTCAACTAAACCTTGCAAAGACAGAGCTACTTGTAATCCCGGCTAACCCAGCACTTCATCACAACTTCACCATTCAGCTAGACTCGTCATCCATAACTCCATCAAGATCAGCCAGGAACCTTGGAGTTGTAATTGATGACCAATTGATCTTCACAGACCACATTGCTAGCACTGCCCGGTCATGCAGATTTGCCTTGTACAACATCAGAAGGATCAGGCCCCTTCCTATCAGAGCATGCTACACAACTCCTTGTTCAGGCGCTTGTTCTATCCAGACTGGGACTATTGTAATGCTCTCCTGGCTGGTCTCCCAGCTTGCACTGTCAAACCTCTGCAACTGATCCAGAATGCTGCAGCTAGAGTGATGGTCTTCAACGAGCCGAAGAGAGCACACGTCACTCCCCTCCTCAAAGAATTGCACTGGTTGCCGGTTGCCGCTCACATCAAATTCAAGTCACTGACGTTTGCCTACAGAACAACCACTGGCACTGCTCCCCTGTACCTGAACTCATTACTTCAGACTTATGTGCCATCCAGAAACTTGCGCTCTGCAAGCGAGCGGCGTCTTGTGGTGCCATCTCAAAGAGGCAAAAAAATCTCTCTCTCGGACCTTCACCATGACTGTTCCCTGCTGGTGGAATGATCTGCCTAACTCAACCAGAGCTGCTGAGTCTGTAGCTATTTTTAAGAAATTTCTGAAGACGTATCTTTTTCAGCAGCACTTGATCAAGTAATACTAAACACTTTCTCCTCTATTCGATCTATAAAAAAAAAAAAAAAAAAAAACCTACATTAGATTGAACTGCGAAGGGTTATAGCACTTACATACTGTTGTCCTACTGCTAGTTTAATTGCTTCTATTGTTCTCATTTGTAAGTCGCTTTGGATAAAAGCTTCTGCTAAATGAATAAATGTAAATGTCAGTACATCAAAATAATTAAAAGAGAGAAATATAAAGTGAAAGGGACATGAAAGTGAGCCCTGATGTAATTGTAGAAAGTAGACAACTGCTACAAAATATTGTGATAATTTCATGCCTTTTTATCATTTGATTATATGTCCTTGAAAGATTCCATGAATGAGGGAAATTTATCTTCCAATTATTATTTTTTAAAACATAGGCACAGATCCCATGTTTCTTTAGCAAGAACTATTAAATATTTTTGGTAAATTAAACCATTATCACATGATATTAAGATTCAAATATACATTACTGCCATGTTTTGACACCAACTTTGAGATTGATATTTATTTTACTAAAAACGTTTTAATTATTAATGGCCGTTCACACTAGACTTTCCCTTCATAGACTTCCATTCATGCGCATGTGAAAGTGGGACACCAGAAACACAAGCTCAAGTGAATAACCCTGTGAGAAATAACACAAGCGTTTAGGCATTCAAGTGGAGTGGATTGTTAATTTTTTACATTTCCCATAGATGTATATTTTGTTGGGATAGGACAATATTTGGCCGAGATACAACTATTGAAAATCTGGAATCTGAGGGAGCAAAAAAATCAAAACATTTAGAAAATTAGGCAATTATTTATTTTGGCCTTTATGCCAAAATATCATCATGGATCATGATCTTTACTTAATATCCTGATGATTTTTGGCATAAAATAAAAATCTATCATTTATACCCATAATGTTTTGTTGGCTATTGCCACAAATATTACCCATGCTACTTAAGACTGGTTTTGTGGTTCAGGGTCACATATGTTGAATTAATGTTTGTAAAAAAGCTGACACAGAATGTGACGTCATTGCACGACCGTAGAAACTTCACATGCTCAAAGTGTAGAGTGGCCGCAGATTGAACTAGTTTTTAATTAACAATTTGTATTTAAATGAACCTACATGTTTCACACAACACTGTTACTCCTGACATGATTTTCCTCCTTTCAAAATCAGAGCATTTCTTAAAACTGTGACACTCAGGAAGTGACATCATCTGGGCTCTTTCTACTGCATGATGGGAAAAGAGAATTGTCTCAGTTTTTACACAAACTGTAGCATTGACTGTATTCATCAACCCTGTTACCAAAGTTACTGTAAGAAGAATCTCTATAACTATGAATAACTTATATGCTATTTGACAAATACAACTTTATCAGTAACTTGGTGTTCACTGATTATTCCTAAAAAAAAAAAGAAAAGAAAAAACTAAACTGTGTTGAAAATGACTAAAATTCTGGTAATTAATAAATTTGGAACCAGATATAAAATAAATGTAAAATGAAACAGTTTCAAATAGTATTTAGCCTGATCTAATATTGATCATCAATATAAAAATGTCTCAAATCTCCCTTTACTGACCATTTGTTGAAGAAAAGCTAGAACATTCTGTACCATTAGTTTAACTGTTTATCTAAATGTGAAGAAGTGCTTGAATGTTTCTAACATAAATGTTCTCCAGCATCATGAATGAATGAAGAATAAACACCAACCTCTTTGTTCTTCAGGATCTTCAGTGTGTTTCATTCTGCAGGGTTCTGGATCACTCGTGTTCTCACTGTCCTCTTTAATAAACTCAGTCTCTGCAGATTTCAGCTCTTCCTGATGCTTTCCTCAGCATTTATTGCTGAATTACTGTGGGAGGAGCTTTACCGATGATGTGATTGCAGTGGGAGGAGCTTCACTGATTGCAGTGGGAGGAGCTTCACTGATGATGTGCAGGCAGGAGCGGGAAAAAAAAAGAGAGATTTTGAGAAAATATATTTTTATTAAATAACATTTGAAAAACCCTGTATAAACGGAACACCAAATAACAATATTAACCATGCAAATTATTAACAATATACAGAAGTAAAATAAATAAATAGCCAAAGCTAAAGGCTAACACTTCTGTTCCCTTTTTCCGAGGGAACTCGCGCTGTGTTGATGACGCTTTGGGAACGCCCCCGCGTGATTGCATTTGAAGCACGCGTGTCAACTAGTCCAATGGAAAGAATGAACGTCACAGACGGGTGACGTCATGACCAGGAAAGGATAAAAGCACATCCGGTGTACCCGGCGCTAGCTTTTGTGCCTCAGCGAAGCGCTCTGTGTCAAAACTGTCTGTTATATTTATTGTTTGTCTGTCACACCCTTATCTAAAGTATGGCGAAACAGTTAATCAAGTCGTGTGCTTCTCCTTGCCCTCGTTTCCTTACGGGTGGTGATACACACGATTTTTGTGTAATCTGTTTGTGAGTGGAGTCAGCATTGTGAGCAGATACCGCTCCACTCCCGCCAGTCATTATTCAGGGTGCGGGATTGCATACCTGGGGTTCGTAAATTGATCTCTCGGTGGGGTTGGAGATGGCCTCATCTCCTCCTTATCTGTGGGATTCATTGCTCTTTTGCCGGTGTCGGAAGCCCGCCCTACGGCTTTTTTTTTCCGTCTGGGGGAATGTGAGGCAATAGGTTAAAGCGCTTTGGTGGCCATGGGTCTGTTGAAAGCACTATATAAATACAGTCCATTTACCATTTTACATATTCAGATTTAAGGTGACTGAGGGAACATGGTTATGGGTTTATGCCCCAGGCTGAGCAGACGCTCTGGTTCTGTCTCCTGGTTCGTCCCTGAAGGCTCCCGTGCTGCCCACTAAACCTTTAAATACTACATTTAATTTAGTAGGCAAAGCTTGTACGGCAGCAGGTCAAGCCGGAGCCTGTCTTCACACTATGGCAGTGCTTCAGACTTATCAGGCAGACCTGTTGGGGTATCTGGTGTTGGATTACAAATGTATTAAATGTTTAATTTAGGTTCCACTAAATTAGTATATAAACTGAGAAAGTTCTGTACATTGAATATTAGCATTTGAGGTATAAATGATGATTATTGAGTTTCAGCTGGGATTCATGTTCTCTCTATTGTAAGTTAAATGAGTCAGATTACTGAGATTCCCACCCCTTTGTCTTTTAATGGCTCTTGGAGCCCCTGGCCCAGTCGTTGACTAGATCAGGGGCTGATTGGATTAGCATTAATGCTCTGAATCACTGTTATGCTGATGAGATCAGGAAATCTCTGTAAAAGAGCTGACTCATGTAGGCTACATCATTTGCATGCTTTGTTAAGAGTCTCCTCAATCTATTTAACCCCCTGGGGTCTGAGGTGTTTTCTGGGTCCTGGAGGTGTTCTGACATGCTCTAACATTCGTGCTTATTTCTGTTACTTGTGACATCTCCGTGGCTAAAGTCTTATTACACTGCATTCATCACAAACTCTGCTACAATAATATGTCAGCAGCATGTATGTAAAAGTTTGTAGTTTTGAGATAATAACATTTATGCATGGTTTGTGAAAATGACAACAACAAAAAAAGGTCACTGAAATGAGTTCATGAAATCCAAACTGATTATTTATTTACAAGACTTTTGAAAATCGTATCAAGTAGCCTAGAATATTTGCTCCAAAACTATGTGAAAATCATCTTGACTACTCATTCAGATAAGACAATATATTGATTTAAAATTTGTAAGGCATGTCTTGTGTAAGAAAGCTTTATGCGAGTAGGCGTTAACATCCATGAATATTGAGTGTTTCACACCTGAGAGACAAAGACCCTCCCATAATGGCCCTATTAGGAGCTCTCAGGTGCTATCATTACATTACCTTGCACAAAGAATGAGGAGATTTTAAAAAGAATGGCTTTTTGATTGTTTGTATTTATTTACAACAAAATAGTCAAATATACACAACAAATGGCAAAAAAAGCACATTATTTAACACACTGAACTAAAGACAGAGACTTAACCAGTCACACACCTTTGTGCTATTCCTGAAACATAGTGCATACCTGTCATTTCCCAGGTGTTTGATTTTTTCACTTTACCTCCTCATGCTCATGTTGAAGTCAGCAGGACTATACCTTAAAAAAACCTGTGAACATGCTGATATCAAGAGAAACTAGGGCTGCATGATTTTGGGAATACATTTTAGATTTGTTCTGGTTAAAAATAGCTTTTTAAAATGTATAAAATACACACACACACAGATATAAAATGAACACCAGGTTTGTTGTGCCTTGTAGGCATATACCCGCAGGGCTGCATAAAATAATAATAACAATAGTATAGCAGGCGTCGTTAAAAAGGAACACTTCAGTAACACTACACTAGAGAAAAATATGTTTATTATCATTATGTTACTTAAAATGTTTACATCGATATGACGTTATCAAAAATAAGATTGGAGTAAAAACATGAAGCCTATACTAATACTATATATACGAAGCCTGTACTCTCATAATAATTACACATGTACGTTTGTTTGTGTGGAAAGCATTCGGAAATGTCAACAGATGATCGCATCAGCGCGCAGAGCAACAATCAGGCGCGCATGCACGTGTTTCGTTGTCACGGCTACATAAACAAATTTCCGCACACAGGAAGACAGATGTTATGGTAATATTTTACATGTATTTTAATCACAAAAACGAACGTTTGCATCAAGTGAAAGCATCAGGCACATTGGCTACCTACATAATAAGCTGTTTTAAATGTAAAATGTTCAATGCCGCGCTGATGTGGGCTCGGGTCGAATATCCATCCTATCAAACACACAGCGCGACTGAGAACATTCAGTGAAGCATCGAGCAACAGTTCGACTGCAATGTGAAGTTTATGCAACAATAACACTAAATAATATAATTCAGAATTATTTCTTACCTTAACCCTTGTGCATCGTTCAAATTTCCATCCTTTCGTTATGTTCGTGGCTGAAAACAGCCACTACTTTAAACTGCTGTAAAAATTGATCAGATACATATTTTTTTGATTTTTTTTTTTGCATAAATCTATTAATCAACCTCAGTCCTGTTCAAAAACTACTAAATGTTTTTAAAAAAATCAAGATTTTAACTCTTTAATTGCCAAATTCATAAATTATGTTGCTGATTTTGGGGGTAAAAAAAACACAAAATTACTTATTTTCAATATAAAATGTGATTGTGGACTGGATTTTTTTTTACCTTTTATCACAGTCTTGGACATGTCAAAGATTAGAAACAACATTGGTTTTGATGCATTGTTAGTTTTTGTGCAGCATCAGATTTTAACTTTTTCTCCCTCATTTACTGTTCGTGGCTGTTTTTGCCCCATTGACTTCCATTATAACCACATTTTTTGATTGCAAAGCCATGACACCATAAAATCATGCATTTTTGATTGTTGGTGGTTTTCCCTGTTGGGAAGAGGTAAAATTAGTATTTTTTACTGTTGATAACCAGGTGGCACCATTAACCCTTTATATAGGCCTGTGCAAAAAAAAAGCTTAGTTTTCTGGCTTTTACATGGAGTTATATGGAGTATAATAGCATAATAAAGTGTGTGTGTGTGTGTGTGTGTGTGTGTGTGTGTGTGTGTGTGTGTGTGTGTGTGTGTGTGTGTGTGTGTGTGAGAGAACTCACCTTGATGCGTCTGAGAAAATCAAAATATGCACCTCAGCTGTCAGAACTACATGGAGTAAACAAAAAACTAAGTAAGTGTATTTATGCATCTGCCTTTTGATGGTGAGAAATGCAGACTAAACAAAAACTAAGCAAGTGGATTTAAAACACTTGCATGCGAGCCTGCTGGTCATTTGATGGTGAGAAGAGCAGCAAGCAACATGAGAAAGGGCTTGACTTGTAGTGAAGTTTTAGAGATGATCATGCAGCCTGACCCCTCCAGCGAGCTGCAGGATGTATTGTCTTCTCCCTCTGACACCACAGACTCAGGAGAGGCAGACCATTATTTGGATGTGGCACCCTCATCATCCTCTCTAGCTTCCACTGAAGGCAAGGGGGATTTCGGAGGATCCTGGGTCTGGGTGGATTGGGAGAAACGGCGAAGTGTGGTTTTCCACCAACGCGGAGACAACTCCCTTTCTTCAGCCTGCCAGAGTCGACTCCAGGGGCCGACGAGATTATTGACCTCATTGTCAGCATGACCAACCTCCAAAACGCAGAGCTCTGCTGATTTTTTGAATCTTGAGAGGGACATGGTGGCTCTAAAAATCGCACGACCACTGCGATCATCCCACAGGCAACGTGTGGACTCCCCTCTGGACCTGTAGACACCGACCAAAATCAGTAGCCCCATGTAGGCACGGAGATCTGTGGAGTCCACCCCAGGTCCAGTTTCTCATTGTGCGGCGCCCGTAAAAAACAGATTGAACACAGAATCAATGTTCTGGACCCTTGCGATGGCATAGCGCGTCGGCCATGAAGTCACGCCTCTGGCAGGCTGAAGAAAGGGAGTTGTCCTCCGCGTTGGTGGAAAACCACACTTCGCCGTTTCTCCCAATCCACCCAGACCCAGGATCCTCCGAAATCCCCCTTGCCTTCAGTGGAAGCTAGAGAGGATGATGAGGGTGCCACATCCAAATAATGGTCTGCCTCTCCTGAGTCTGTGGTGTCAGAGGGAGAAGACAATACATCCTGCAGCTCGCTGGAGGGGTCAGGCTGCATGATCATCTCTAAAACTTCACTACAAGTCAAGCCCTTTCTCATGTTGCTTGCTGCTCTTCTCACCATCAAATGACCAGCAGGCTCGCATGCAAGTGTTTAAATCCACTTGCTTAGTTTTTGTTTAGTCTGCATTTCTCACCATCAAAAGGCAGATGCATAAATACACTTACTTAGTTTTTTGTTTACTCCATGTAGTTCTGACAGCTGAGGTGCATATTTTGATTTTCTCAGACGCATCAAGGTGAGTTCTCTCACACACACACACACACACACACACACACACACACACACACACACACACACACACACACACACACACACACACACACACACACACACACTTTATTATGCTATTATACTCCATATAACTCCATGTAAAAGCCAGAAACTAAGCTTTTTTTTGCACAGGCCTATATAAAGGGTTAATGGTGCCACCTGGTTATCAACAGTAAAAAAATACTAATTTTACCTCTTCCCAACAGGGAAAACCACCAACAATCAAAAATGCATGATTTTATGGTGTCATGGCTTTGCAATCAAAAAATGTGGTTATAATGGAAGTCAATGGGGCAAAAACAGCCACGAACAGTAAATGAGGGAGAAAAAGTTAAAATCTGATGCTGCACAAAAACTAACAATGCATCAAAACCAATGTTGTTTCTAATCTTTGACATGTCCAAGACTGTGATAAAAGGTAAAAAAAAATCCAGTCCACAATCACATTTTATGTTGAAAATAAGTAATTTTGTGTTTTTCCCCCCCCCCAAAATCAGTGAGATAATTTATGAATTTGGCAATTAAAGAGTTAAAATCTTGATTTTTTTAAAAACATTTAGTAGTTTTGAACAGGACTGAGGTTGATTAATAGATTTATGCAAAAAAAAAATCAAAAAAATATTTTATCTGATCAATTTTTACAGCAGTTTAAAGTAGTGGCTGTTTTCAGCCACGAACATAACGAAAGGGTAGTGAATTTGCCAGAGTGTACTGTTGAGTTTTTGAAAAATTTCAAAGCATTTTCCCAAAATGTGTGTCAAAATAAGATTTGTCACCAAAAATCATTCCATTTGCTGAAACACAGAAAAAGTTATGGCCAAAATAAGACTAAAAAATACACCATAGTGGCTGAAAACAGCCCCAACAGCACATAAGGGTTAAAATCTTTCTTGTCTTCAAATCGCGTTCTAAGCACAGACTAAGTAAACAGATCACTTGGACGTGGTTGTGTAAAAGAGCTAAAAACGATATAAATACTGTTCGTTTAATCACACAAACCGCTTGTTTTGTGTCTTAGGCCATCAATGTGCACTTACGATGGGGATTTTTTTAATTTGGACTTTTCTCTGCATGCTATTAGAGACATTACCTATAGACCTGCATTATATGACTGACAGACAAGAACGGTTTGACCTAAAAATATCAAAATTGAAACTACTGCGGAGACAAAGACACCTACATCTTGGATGCACTTCAGGTCAGCTAAAACATACCAACATTTAATTTCAAAGTGAACTATCCCTTTAACCTCCCAAACAAAGTCTGTCTATTTATTTATCGTACAGTAACTGATGCCAATTCATTCATTGTTTTTAATTTGCATTAGGCCTACTACTTATAACATTGCTTCTTCATTAAAATACAGGTATCTAAAAATACAGAAAATAATATAAATCATTTAAATTCTTCAAAAAATAAATAATGGTAAGAAAAATCATAAACACAGAAATAAACTTACATATAGTAGCCAAATCCCCTCAGTCTGCTGACACCAATGAAATGAGCTTAATGTGACAATTTACAGGAGATCTGAAGACATCAGCATAATAAATGAGGTGAAAACAGGAACTATTGTCATGAAATAAAGAGTGTTTTCAGAAGATCTGTTAATATTGATGAGCCTCAGACTATCAACACTCATTCAACAAGCCATTCAGGATCATCAGCAGATCATCTCACTTTATTCTGAGTGTTTGCTGTTAGAAACACATTATTTGAGTCAGATAGATGACTAAAGCCTGTAAAACTGCTACACTGAAAGACAATACTGTTATTTATCACAATATAACATGGATAAATCACCAATAATAAAACGAAATAATAAATAACCTCTCTTTATGAACCTCTTCAGGCAAATAACTACCAAATAACACCATGACATGTTAATCTAAAAAATATAGTTTGACTTTATAATAATTATCAATTGCAATAAAGTAATTCCATTATTAACATGTTAAATATTTGTACAGAAACTGATCATAAAACTCTTAAAAATAAAGAAGATGTAATGTTTCCTGTGTCAAACTTCCTTAATATTTATCTATATTCCCATATAGATTTGAAATTTCCCCACATTCATTACTCGGGGGGCAATATAGTCAATTTTAATAAGTAAATGTAATCTAATCATTTACTTGTATAATTTGTCACGATACTACGCATTCATTTCAACATTGAAACTTAAAAGTAAAAAACAATTATATAACCATTAAGAGTACAAACATACCTTTAAAGAAGAGTAGTAAGAGGCGAAATGAGCAAAACACACCGGAAGTCCTGCTCTCTCACTCCCTGCATGGACAAACACACGCGCGAATGAAGCGATATCACGATTAAAAGCGCCAGTTTCAAAGAGAGTTCGCTAATTACACGGATAAGTTACATGAAGTATTTATCAACGAAGTTTTAACACGATTTACACTGTGATGATGTTACAAAGAGACAGTAAACAGCACATGTGTGTATGAGAGAGTGAAAGACTCCAGTGTGCTTCCCGTCTGCTTTCTAAGCGCGAATGAATGCTTAAAGGGGAAGTACTTCTTCTTCCTAACGGCAGATTCACACCGCAAGCTTGAGCTCCGCGTCAGCTTCACACTGGAAGCGTTTACAGCCTCACCGCAGCAATAAGCGAGCATGTCTTTACAAAGACACCTATCAATTTGTTTTTAGAAGTTGGTCATTTATAAACTTGATAATCTTGAAAGTTTGTTGAGATGGGGAGGTGTACAACATTAAAAAAAAAAAGCTTCGATTATAGAACAAAAATATATGGGAATGTATTAGTACATAGCCTAATACATTTCCATACATGGGAAACTAGTGCTTTTTTTTCAATATAACCTTAGCAAGTTCAAAAAAGATTTTTAACCAAGTAGTGGCTGTGAACAATCTTTTTTAAGTACACCAAACTTAATTTGTGTGAATTCAAGGGGGATTTAATAATACAGGACAGTTTACTGTACAACTGAGACCAAAACAACAGTGAGTAATTACAAAAATACAAAATGTGTTCAGTGGTTTCAATATCAGTTTCACATAAAAATTGACAAGAGTTTTCTCCGATATCAAATTTAGATTTCAGGAATTCTTTAGATGGGTATATGTCATTTATAAATTTAAAATGAATTTCTTTCACTTTAGGGAGACTTGGAAAGGTAAGATAATTCATTCTCAATTCCTTCACCTCTTTCGGGTTAAAACTCTTTGAAAATATAGTAACGTTGTATTCTATTTGGATGAAGTCTATCAATAAAAACACTTCTAATATATTTGTTGTTGCATTTATGATCTCTAATAGATAATTCCCCCAGAGAAGGAGATGGGAGAGAGAATGCCACAGAGTAGTGTGAAAGAATCCCCTTTACCAGTAACACCATGTTTTCTGGTATGGCATTTACAATTGTGTAAAACTCTTTAGGATGACACACAAATCCATGTTTCAAACTAAAATCATTGTAATTGAGAACATTACCATAGTTGTCCATCATGTCCAACAGGGAACATTTTTTATATTAAATCCAGTTTTCATAAAATAAAGATTTGTTATGGTGTAAAATAAAGCGATTGTTCCAAACACAAGTTTTGTGTGCACTAAAATTGTGGGAAATGCTAACTCCCCAATAAAGGAGAACTTGTTGATGGAATGCAGACAATTTAAGAGGTAATTTGTGCAACTCAAAATCACATCTAATCAAAAACTCCAAGCCACCTACTCTCTGAAATATTGCAGAAGAAACAGTAAACCATAAGCCATTTGTATTACAAAGAAAAGATTTTAACCACTGAGTTTTTAAAACTCATTATTTCTAAGTCGATGACATTTAATCCTCCTTCTTCGTAACTGTGAACTAAATCATTTTTGTTAATATAGTGATGCTTATTTTTCCAAATAAAGTTAAATATTGCAATGTTACTTGAGAATAAATTTTTTTTAAATTATTGTACGCTTTGATTGCTATCTCTAGTAATAGTTATCAATATCCCCAAGTATTTTACAGATTTTTTTATCGGTATGTTACATAAAGAGTCTAGTTCGCTGCCATGAATTAAAAATAACTCACATTTATTTAAGTTCAAGTGTAAGCCTGATGCTTTGGAGAACAGATTCATAAATTGGATGGCTTTATCAATTTGATATTGGTCCTTTAAAAAGATCGCTGTATCATCAGCTAATTGACTAATACCAATTTGTCTTCCAAATACATTCAATTTGTCAAAGTTGCTGTTTTTATTCATCAAGATAGCAAGCATTTCTACCGCTAAGATAAATAAGAAAGGGGAAATGGGACACCCTTGTCTTATTCCTAGTGAAATGTTAAATCTTTGGGATGTCCCAAATGATAATGAGATAGCATCGATCATGCAGGTTTGCACTGCACAACATCAGGAAGATCAGGGCCCTTCCTAACTGAGCATGCAACACAACTTCTCGCCCAGGCCTTGGTTATCTCTAGGCTTGATTACTGCAATGCTCTTCTGGCTGGTCTTCCATCATGTGCAATTAAACCTCTACAAATGATCCAGAATGCTGCAGCCCCGTCTTGTCTTCAACGAGCCCAAAAGGGCCCACGTCACTCCTCTGTTCATCTCTCTGCACTGGCTACCACTCGCTGCTCGCATCAAGTTCAAGGCATTGACACTTGCTTACAGATCGACCACAGGCTCAGCTCCCTCCTACTTTCACTCGCTCCTACGAGTCTACATCCCTACCAGAAGCCTGCGATCGGTCAATGAGCGACGGCTCGTGGTACCATCACAGAGAGCCACAAAATCACTCTCCAGAACATTCTCATTCACGGTTCCTTGCTGGTGGAATGACCTCCCTAACCTCGTCCGGAATGCAGAATCCCTGACCACATTCAAAAGACAACTGAAAACTCATCTCTTCCGTGAGCACTTGACATAAAAAAAACAAAACAAAAAAAAAAACAAAAAAAAAAAACAACCCTCTCCTTTACCCTCCCTTGTTTTGGCTTATGCTACTCTGAGCAATGCCAGAACTTTGTATTTTGAGCACTTCTTGCGTTATTTTTGCTTCTTCACGATGACTCGCTTGTTGTAGTCCTCAGTTGTAAGTCGCTTTGGATAAAGGCGTCTGCTAAATGACTAAATGTAAATGTAAATGTAGATAGAACTACTGATGTCTTTATATAACATTTTTATAAAAGAAATAAATTTATTGCCAAAACCAAACTTTTCGAGGGAGTTAAATATGAAATTATGTTCAATCGTATCAAATGCTTTCCTGAAGTCTAAAAAAAAGTATATATCCGTCGTCCTCAACCCCTTCGCTATAATCCAAAATGTCTAAGATTAATCTGATGTTGTTATGTATTGATCTGCCTTTTATAAAACCAGACTGTGATTCACTAATTATTTGATTTAAGATTATCTATATGTCGTGCGTCTTTACCTGGTTGGGGATGAGAGTAAATAAACCCTGTTTCATAGTCGAAGATAGGGAATTATTTTGGATACACTCGAGAAAGTCTTGAAACAATAGTTCTCTCAAATCCTCCCTAAATAATGGATAAAACTCTGAAGAGAGGCCATCCGGGCCTGGAGATTTCCCTGCAGATAGTTTATCTATTGCCTTATCTAGTTCCTCTATTATAATGTCAGCCTCGCATAAGTCTCTAAATTCATAGTCTAACTGCGGTATGCTAGTATATATATTGTCAAAGAGAGTATTACAGTCTGATGCAGAGAATGATGAGCATAAGGAACTATAGAATTTAAAAATCTCGGCAGACGTCACATAGGGAATGTGTTAACATTTCAAACATGCAAGTTTTACATGATTTAAACTGCAGCGGCAGCAGTGAATAGACTATTTGCTTTTGACGCGCTGTGTCGCGCCTCTTGCCGGTGTAGAGACTGTTCATGATGCTCGGGATCTCTGATTATCATAATTCCCTGAGTGTATCCTGATGGAAATATAAAGAGGCCTTAAACTCCAACAATCTTTTGAAAACAGAGTGTTTTTACCACACACAGTTCAGCGCTACTACTGCGCTCCAGTGCTCCTTTCATTGATGCAAGAATCAGTCAGTTCCCACTTCCCGCCCCAAACGTAAAGCCTAACGTGATTGGTTGATGCGATAACGTGCTACGATTGGCCAGCTCGATGTGGCCGTTATCTGATTGGCTTGAGTAGGCGGTGGGTGGAGTCCACCTATTTGTGGATTTCTCTGCACGTCTGCGCTAGAAGTGTTTCAAAATCCACAAATGCCTGAGGGGATTTACAAATGCACAGGAACCGATTCACAAATGTGTGCAGCGATTTACAAATGCACAGGAACCGATTCACAAATAAATGCCAGGCAGAGTTGTGTTTGTAAAATAAGAAAACATTTGTAAATATTTTATTTATTTGCAAATTTCATTTTATTTATTTGTGAATTTTATAATTTTTTGTGAAACTCTTTACATTTATTTGTGGATCTTAATCTATTCATTTGTGCATTCGATACATTTTTGTGAATCTCTTTACATTTATTTGTGAATATTAATCTATTTATTTGGAATATTGCAACAATAATAACCCCATACTTTCACTCCAACATGTGCTGCTACCCAAAGAAACCTGATTTTTAAATCCTTTGCATTTAACTTATACAAAATTATAAAAATGTAATGAATTATATAATTTCTTATAGATTTCCCAGATTTCATGCTATCTAAATCTGAATAACTATCAGATATAATCACTGAGTTATTTAAATCATTTCCCTCTACCCATTCCAAGGCCAACAAAATTGCAACCAGCTCTGATACTGATAAATTATCTATTATTTTTTCCTGACATATTACCCCATTCTTTGGAATATATACTGCCGACCCAGCGTGTCCTGTCTTTGGATCCTTGGAACCATCTGTAAATATGAATGTATAGTCAGAATTTTTTTTCATTTCCTTATGAATGCCTAAATCTACATCTGGTATAGGGAAAAACCATGGAGGAAAAGGAGGGATGTAACTCATGTAACCCTATATTCTCAGCTTTCACATCGCCAATCCACCCAAAACTTCTGTAACTGGACTTACTATGTTCCCAGCAGTCTTTTAAGATAGCTTTAGCTGGGTGGATATCAACTTGTCCCTTCACAGTAACCCAGTATTCTAACATCAGTTGTACCCTTCTGATCCTCAAAGGCATCTCACCCATTTCCACTTGCATAGAAGACACCGGGGTTGTTTTAAAAGATCCACTACATATCCTTAGAGCCTGAGCTTGCATGACATCCAATGCTTATATATTAGACTCTGCTGATGACATATATGCTATACACCCACACCTCATTAGTGCCCAATATATATTTTGTAAAGATGCCCTGCTTGCTCCCCATGCTTGTCATGTTAGACAGCGTAGGATATTAACAATCTTTTTACATGACGGAAGAGTCAGCGCGCGTGTTTGTAGAAAGTTTATTGAAAGTTTGTAGTGTAGCAGTCCTTCAGCAGCGATGTTAGCATGTCGCCCTTCAACAATCTTAACCCAAAGTTCTGTCTGTGAAACAGAACTTTATACATGAAGACAAATGGGCTACAAACAATAGAAAACTGTTAGGGCCTCCCACAGGAGATCGATCTAACTTGCTAATCCACTCTGAGCAATGCTGATTCTTTTTATTCATTCACAATCAGTTTCTGTGGGCCATACATCTGTATGGGCCATTTGGCACACACCCTTTGCAGACACAGACATTACATCTGTGGATTACATCTGATACACAGTCACAATGTAAATGAATCTGATAACTGAAAATACAAAATCTTTCAATCTCTCCTTTGATTATATTTGATCACATAAAAAAATAAAGAACATAAAACAAATAGATATCATGTACACATGCTGTATGCAGGTTCCTTCTTGAAATTACAGTATAAGAGTTCATGGTGAAACTTTGCATCTTCTTGAATGCTTGTATCCTCTGGAAGCTTTTATTTTGGAGTTGTAATCTTGCGGAAGTGACGGATAGTGTTGTGTTCTGTGGATGTTCATCAAGTTTTAATCTAGGTTGCCAATGCAGTGCAGTCTAAGCGTTGGATGTCTTTGCTCATCCTCTGGAACACCTGCAATCACAAAAAAAGAAAAGGGAAACGTATCTTGCCAAGGAAAATATTTTAAACGCATAATTCCTAACTGCCTGAAAAACTGTCCCTATTTATATTGGCAGGACACTACTGTGTTTATCAGTGGCTGTATGTTTATGTCTTCGTCCTCAGGCGACAAGCTAGGGCCTAAAAACCCCAGTCCCGCCATATCTGGACTCTGATAAACACTACGTCGGTCCACTCATCTCTTCTCTGCACCTTAACTGCTTTATCAGTTACCATGAGATCCTGAAGGCTTTCCCTCCTGGATTCTAATGGTGAAAATTGATTCTTGGCATTGTGTCCTACCAGGCTGAGTCTTTCATCAGTTTGGGCAAGGCTGTCAGATGTTAGGTTTTCATTGGACATGGGCCGGCCGGTGACACGTTCAAAAGGGCATAGTCCAATTTCCTTGTGGGCATCCTTACTGCATTGCTTGTCATGATGCAGTTTTGTTTTAGCTTCCACCACTGATGGCATTTGTTTTCTGGATGCTTCCATCTTGAATCAGTTTACATGGCAAAACTTGCTGAAGTTGTCTTAATGCCGCTGTATGTGCATTGATCTCTTGATGTAGTTTGTCAGCCTCACACTTCTGCAAATGTTGCCGAATTTGTTTTACCAAAATCACAGACAAGCCATCTCTGTAGGTGTTTGTACTTAAGCGCTGCATCTTTCCATAAGCCCTTTTAATGTTCGGCAAGGCCCATAGTCCACTCTCTGAGTGCTTGCTTGATGCCATACTTCTCACATGTCATCATGGCACTTCTTCATTCCCAGCCGTTTGCCCAAATATGCATTCAGATTGGTCCATCATCTGATCAATGTTAACATTTGGAGGTTCTGTTCCATGTCTTTCTGTTGTTGGCCTCAGTACAGAGCCATTACCATTTTTTAGTGCAGACTCAGCCATGGCAAGTACAGGAGAAGTGCCCTCAGAGGTGTGGAAACAAAACAAAAGCTGTTAGAGCCAATACATGTGCTTATTCGGATTTAAATTCTCAGCAGTCTTTTAGACTGACCATTTCAGTCACACAGACAAATCATTAGTTTACAAATTCAACTTAATTTTCAATCCTACATTCAAAACAAAACATTCACGTTTAGACTAAGTTTCTTTGTTTCATTTCTAGAAAAGAAAACTCCTGATTGATAAGACATGTTCAGTTCTTTCTGAGTCCTAACCTGAATTGGTTTAAATTTTTCCCTTAGACATTAGAATTTTATGCCACATTTACACATAGCCGGGTATTTAGAGAAACAAATATTGTTTCTCTAAATACCCTTTGGGGTATTTTAAACGGGGCCTTGATCTTTCATCAGAAGGCAAATAAACTTCTAGTTTCTAACACAATTAGAATATTTAATTCAAAACTAAAATATTGGTTACTGAATTAGCACTCAGTCAAGAATGACCAATTCTTGCAGCAACATTAGTCCCAAACATTTTAATCTTATACTGGCTGCTGAACTAGCACCCAGTCAAGAATGACCAATTCTTGCAGCAACATCAGTCCCAAACTATCTCAATAGCTCCTACAATCCAATGAGAACGGACCAAACCTCTTTCTTAAATGATTCTTAGAGACTCAAGAGAAAAGGGCCAAGCTATAAAACTTATTTCTATAGCTCCTACAGTTTCAGGAGAATTAACTAAATCATTTAAAAAGGTTCCTACTGACCCATGAGAAAGGTCCAAACCTTATACAGTTTCTACAATCTCTAGATGAACGGACTAAATTGTTTCTTTAACAATTCCTACAGACTCCAGAGAAAGGACCAAACCTGATACAGTTTCTACAATCTCTGGATGAACGGACTAAATTGTTTCTTTAACAATTTCTACAGACTAGAGAAAGGACCAAAACTTATACTTTATTTCAATAGCTCCTACAATCCCATGAGAACGGACCAAACCTCTTTCCTAAATTATTCTTAGAGACTCAAGAGAACAGGGTCAAGCTATAAAACTTATTTATATAGCTCATACAGTTTCAGGAGAATTCACTAAATTATTTAAAAGGTTCCTACAGATGCATGAAAAAGCCCCAAACTTAAAATTCTTAACAATACACCGTATGTGTGACTACACTACACATCTTTACTGGTCTACTATTATTCTTTTCAGAAGATGTTCTTTTAGAGAGCTGATAAGTTTCACTCACCAAATTAGGATATTTGACACCGGATCCAGTTAATTCAAATAAATTGTGTCCACAGTCTTTTGAACTTCAAATACTCGAAAACTATTCCGTTTACTTCTTGTTGCAGCTGGTGAGTTCTTGGTTTACTCCTTGTTGCAGTTGGTGAGTTCTCTTCTTGTCAGTCTCTCCTGGCTGGCTCGCCAAATTGTTAGATTTTGCTGTATTTGGCCGAGCAGTGGTATGGGTGGCTAGCCAATGTATTAGATTTCTCCAATACATAAAATAAGTAAGCTTGACCAGAGTTCTTGTGGGGAGAAGAATTAATTGAAAGTTTGTAGTGTAGCAGTCCTTCATGTCGCCCTTCAACAATCTTAACCCAAAGTTCTGTCTGTGAGACAACGTTGACATGCAATCATCTACCTCTTCAACGTTTCCACCTTCAGCAAGCAGAACTTTAATTTCCTTTATTTTCCTTGTGCATACTCCTAATTTGCCTCTACGCGTTGCAATGCGTGAATTTAAAAGCTTTTCGGCCACAGCGGCCATCTCAATCTACTCATCCATCATTTAATACAGGCCACAAATACTAGCAGCTCTTTTAGCGTTTAAACGCACATTCCAAACCTCTGTTTGCCTGTTTGTTTGCATGCGTTTCCTCATACATTCAAACCAAGATCAGATTCATTGATCAGTTGTGCTGCTTGTTTACATTCTCGTACTCACAGCTGATGCGTTGTTTATTCATAAACCGCCTCCATTCACTTTGGCTGTGAACAGCACAGCTTCCAAATTTTCTTAAGAAGATAATTCATAGTACAGTCCTTTCGATCTCGTCAATCGATCTCTAGTGCAAGTTTTCTTCAATAATTATTGAGGCTAATCTTCTTTAAAACTTCCTTTAGCCCTTTGAGGTTAGCGAAGGAGTCTCTCCCGATACACGTCCATAAAGCACACACGGAGATGCAGTCATAACAACAAAAACCTGCGGTTTATTGATCACAATCTCCGGTTTACATTCAAGCGAATACAGTGGGGATAACAAGTATTTGATACACTGTCGATTTTGTAGGCTTTCCTACTTAGAAAGCATGTAGAGGTCTGTAATTTGTATCATAGGTACTCTTCAACTGTGAGAGACGGAATCTAAAACAAAAATCCATAAAATCACATTGTATGATTTTAAAATAATTAATTAGCATTTTATTGCATGACACAAGTATTTGATACATCAGAAAAGCAGAACTTAATATTTGTTACAGAAACCTTTGTTTGCAATTACAGAGATCATACGTTTCCTGTAGTTCTTAACCAGGGTATAGTTTTGTATGGATCTTCATGTGTCGCTTCAGGTTCCTTTTAATAGAGAAACTCTTCCCGCACTGATCACACGTGTGCGGCTTCTCTCCAGTGTGGATCCTCTCATGTGTTTTCAGAGATGATGACTCACTGAATCTCTTGTCACAGTGTGAACACTTGTAAGGTTTTTCTCCAGTGTGGATCCTCTCATGTGTTTTCAGAGATGATGAGCGACTGAATCTCTTGTCACAGTGTGAACACTTGTAAGGTTTTTCTCCAGTGTGGATCATCTCATGTCTTTTCAGAGATGATGACTCACTGAATCTCTTGTCACAGTGTGAACACTTGTAAGGTTTTTCTCCAGTGTGGATACTATCATGTGTTTTCAGAGATGATGTGTGACGGAATCTCTCGTCACAGTGTGAACACTTGTAAGGTTTTTCTCCAGTGTGGATCCTCTGGTGCTGTTTTAAAACTGTTTTGCTGTAGTAAAAGTCTTCTCACACTCAAAGCACATGTACTCTCTCACACCAGTGTGAGTTTTTCTCATGTTCATGTAAAGTGTGCAGCTGTGAAAAACTCTTTCCACACACAGAACATGAATGTGGCTTCTCCTTCATATGAACTCTCAGGTGTTTCTTCAGGGCTGATGCCCAAATAAATGATTTGCTGCATTGATCACATGTGAACGGCTTCTCTCCGGTGTGGATCATCTTGTGAACATTAAGGGATGATGATTGACTGAAACTCTTCCCGCACTGATCACATGAGAACGGCTTTTCTCCGGTGTGGATCCTCATGTGTTTCTCAAGATTATGTTTGCATTTGAAACTGTTTCCACACTGAGTGCAGGTGAAAGATTTCTTGGCTCTTCTTTTCTTTAAAAATTTATTTTTAGTCTTTGAGCGACTCAAAGGTTTTCCTCCAGGTTGGACATGATGCTCCTCCTTCACTTCTCTCAGTTCTTCACTCTCCTCCTTCACTTCTCTCAGTTCTTCACTCTCCTCCTTCACTTCTCTCAGTTCTTCACTCTCCTCCTTCACTTCTCTCAGTTCTTCACTCTCCTCCTTCACTTCTCTCAGTTCTTCACTCTCCTCCTTCACTTCTCTCAGTTCTGCACTCTCCTCCTTCACTTCTCTCAGTTCTTCACTCTCCTCCTTCACTTCTCTCAGTTCTTCACTCTCTTCCATCGGGTCTGACATGAAAGAAACAAATATTACATTTAATTTTCAGTACATCAAAATATTTATCTTCAAAGAGAGAAATATAAAGTGAAAGGACATGAAAGTGAGCCCTGATGTAATGGTAGAAAGTAGACAACTGTTATAATAAAATATGATAATTTCATGCCTTTTTATAATTTGATTATATGTCATGAAACTTTCCATGAATGAGGGGAATTAATCTTCCAATTATTATTTTTAGGCACAGATCCCATGTTTCTTTAGCAAGAACTATTAAATATATTTGATCAATGACACAATTATCTAACCATGATATTAACATTAAAATGTACAATACTGCCAGGTTTTGACACCAACTTTGAGATTGATATTTGACTAAAATCGTTTTAATTATTAAAACCCTGACTTCCATTCATATGCATGTGAAAGTGGGACACCAGAAACACAAGCTCAAGTGAATAACCCTGTGAGAAATAACACAAACGGTTTAGCATTCAAGTGGCATTGTTTATTTTTTTAATTATTATTATTTGTTCAATTTATGTTTGTGAAAAAGCTGCCACAGAAAAAAAAGCTGCTACAGCGGCCGTGGCCTTAACTAGTTTTAAATTAACATGTTAGTCCTACATGTTTCACTCAACACTGTTACTCCTGACATGATTTTCCTCCTTTCAAAAACAGAGCATTTCTTAAAACTGACACTCAGGAAGTGACATCATCTGGGCTCTTTCTGATGCATGATGGGAAGAAAAGAGAATGATCTCAATCTATTTTTACACAAACTGTAGCATTGACTGTATTCGTCAACCCTGTTACCAAAGTTACTGTAAGAAGAATCTCTATAACTACAGATGGTACTCAACCAGAATGCCTATTACCGCCACGACAGGCACCGCGGCAAAACTACCGCGGTAAAAATAATCCAGTCGCATTCAAAGTCATTCGCGAAATGACCGCCAGGTGGCGCAGAGGGACATTGTGCAAAACAGCAGCTATTGCCGTATTTTGAAATGTAAGCGGGGTTAATGTCAATTAACAGATGAAATAGGCTATTATAGAACATTGTTTAGGACAGAAAAATAGAATCATAATTTAAAAATAGAGACGAGAACAATATAGCCTTTATTTCATATTGTAGCCTAGACGTCGGTGGGCGACATAAGCCTATTGCCCGTTGGGAGCAGCGTGATAAAATAATAATAATAACAAAAAATAACGAACAAAAATAAATTAGGTGCAAAGAAGCTGATTATTTGTTTACTACTCTATTGAGGAATGAGACGAATGATGAGCGCTTCTCTGGAACAGATTGGATAAACCGGGCATCTCTACATGAGTAAATTCATGGCCGAGTGGTAGACCTTGCGTATCGGTCATTTGGATGACACGGGTTCGAATCCCGTACTAACAAAGATTATTGTACATTTTATATTAGCCTATTAATGCATGTCATAGCCTATTATTAATGCAGACAATCAAACAAACAAAATTTTTTTTATACAGGATAGCCTTTTTTTTGGGTTCCTATAAAGAGTTTGTAAAACATGGTTTTAAGCAAGGTGCGATTTGCCAGGGGGGACGGGGATTTCCTTCTGGTCTAAACATCCCTGCTTCTGCTGAATTATTTTAATCCCCCCTCCCTCCACAGTAATCAATGCTATAAATTACTTCACCAATAGACCATTTAAAATATATAATGTAAAGATATGCAACAGGCACGTTTAAACGACAAACATAAAAGCAGAACCAGTTTCAGTTACGTTCATGGTTCCAGTGGCCTTAATGCATGCACGGCTTTCAAAATGTCACAAAAGCGTTTTGAGATTATTTTGAATGAAATATTGAAGTTTATAATTAAGTATTTTGGCACACCACGCCGAGTGGCGCTATCCATTGTTCTAAAGTCGGGTTTTATTCTGGCATGTTGAATTAATGTTCGACAGACGCGGCTGCGCGTTCATTTGGATTTATTTTTCTCATAACAGACATCTAAAATTACTTAGGCCCTTTAGGCTACTCCGTAGTTTTTTTAGTCATACAGATCAGAGTAGAGTAGCCTACATCGTTCAAACCTTCAAAAATGAACCGAAAGCCACTTTCCTCCGCTCAGTCACGATAAGAAATCGGCTATGTCTAAAGCCTTTAAATGTCTAAATATTTAATAAATGTTATCTGATTAGGTAATCCGTATGAAACCGAGAGGTGCAGAGGATCTACTCAAACTAGCTGTGAGCGCTTCCCAATGATGAACGGACAAGGGTGAAAATATCGCTATAATTAAATGTAGTCTAGGCTAAATCGTCTTGAATTAAATTGTAAAAATAGATCCGATAATTTATTTGTCGAAATGTTGCGATATTGTTTTTTAAGTTCATAATTATTATATAAATGTTATTTAGTTTAGCAGCAGCAAGCACTGTGGTTTGAGATTTATATATAAAAAAATTATAATAGCTAATTCACAAATCGCGCACCCTGGTTGTAAGGATCCAAAGATCCCCGTGGAATTTAACATTGAGTTGAACATTGTATTCATGACAACAAATGAACATGCGTTTGAACAAATGAACATGCGTTTGAACAAATGAACATGCGTTTGTATTTAGGTTTGCTTGGAAAAAAGCTGGCCCAAACCGAGGTAGTGTTTTATTTCTTCAATTATTTAAATAATTAAATGTTTATTAATAAACTTTTATGACAGAAATATTAGCCTATAGCCTAAATAATTTAATTATTTCATTATCAACACTTTACTAGCCTAATGCTATGTCTAGAATGAAGTGTGAATTGCGACTTCTCTTTGTTTTAAGTCGGTCACAGACTCAGATCGCCCTTGGGGGGGTTTGGGGGTTCAGGAGGTGTTAAATGTTCTGTCTTTCATATGCAGAGTGAGTCTGATGACCAGGCAAAGGCAAAATACTTTTAAAGATAAATCTCTCGATGTGTCCAAATGTAGGCCCTTAAATTATAAATATTGTAGTTTTATGTAGGCCTATTGTATTTAAAGAGGTCCTCACACACACTTTCAGTTGAAGTGTTCAATCCATTTGTTTCAACTGGTTTTGTAGAATTTTAACATGTTTGAGCAGTGTGTTTGTCAACAATCTGCATTATCTAAACATGAACTATCGACGAAACGCGTTCTTGCCAACTAAACGAATGCAAGTGAGCAGCATACAGAGCGCTTATTCGCGATCCACCTCGTTTTATTGTACGGTGAATTCAACCAGGCATTCTGTTTGAAGCAAGACTCAATCATTTGTTACAGTTTTTTTTTCGTGATTTGTATAGATGACACACAGCGACATCAGTATTATCTGTATAATGGGGTTTTACCCTGAAATCTCGTTTAATGTCGAGAGAGACCCGGCGTGCGCAGTGCAGGGAGACTAAATAAACTAAAATAAAAGAGATCCAGCGCGAGAGAAGCAAAGAAAATCTTAATTTATGTTGCTTTGAACTATTTTCGTTTTGTAGACTAGCCTACTGTTTTAATTGTTTATTTAGCTGCAATTTCGTTGGCAATACAGATTTAAAATGTCGCAAGAATAAGATTCTGTTTCTTACTTAGAAAATAAACTCTAACTCGATGCAACCCTGTTTTAAATAAATAAACTGCCCCCGACACTTTATTTAAACCTTGAAATGTCCAGGATCTGTTTTTAAAAATTTCTTCCTTTGCTATGGCGGGTATCAATTGTCAGTCATCTCAATTTCGTGGATGATTCACAAAACAATAATTTAGCAGATTAAAGATAGCTTCGTCATTTTCATTTTCTGACACGATCGGCTGATAATCTTCCTTCATCAGTTTTTGTCGTCTGTGCAGCCGCTCTACTTGAAAGTAGCAAATGTAGGCTATGTTGTAATGTGCCATTGATAATAAAACAAAACGCTTGACTTCAAATAAACAGTTACCTATCTAAGCATCAAGAATGGTAAAACATTTAACGCTGTCAGCCAAAGCTAGAGAGAGATTCGATCTCACATCGCTTGAAGCTCCGTGAAGCTCGTGCTGTTGCGTTGTCCACTGCGCTACCGTCGGTCCGCTGATAAGATGTTGCTCTTGCAAAGCCTCATTGATGTGTAGCCTAATATTTTTCTATTGCAATGTTTTGTGTTGAATGTTTTCATTATTTATTAAATGTATTAGGCCTACATTTAATTTCAGTCTTGTGATTATATGAATTCATTTAACTACATGTTTAACTTGAATTGATCTGTTTTACCACATTTCAATCCTTCTCAATGAGCCGCGGCGCGGCGGCAGATTACGCAATAGAGAGAATAAACTGACACTTTTCAAAGTCTGTGATTGTAGCGCCTCTTAGCGGTCAAAGGCAGCAAATACACACCCGCAATTTTACTACCGCGGGAACGGCGGCGGTAAAAGTCTCATTCTGGTTGAGTACCATCTGTGTGGATAACTTGTATGATATTTCATTAATACAACTTCATCAGTAACTTGGTGTTTACTGATTATTCCTAAAAAATAAAGTTAAAAATGACAAATTCTGGTAACATTGTTGCAAATTGGAAACCAGATATAAAATAAATGTAAAATAGTATTTAGCTTGATCTGATATTGATTATCAATATAAAAGTGTCTCAAATCTCCCTTTACTGACCATTTGTTGAAGAAAACCCAGAACATTCTGTACCATTAGTTGAACTGTTTATCTAAATGTGATGAAGTGCTTGAATGTTTCTAACATGAATGTTGTTCAGCATCATGAATGAATGAAGAATAAACACCAACCTCTTTGTTCTTCAGGATCTTCAGTGTGTTTCATTCTGCAGGGTTCTGGATCACTCGTGTTCTCACTGTCCTCTTTAATAAACTCAGTCTCTGCAGATTTCAGCTCTTCCTGATGCTTTCATGCTCGTCTTCACTTGTAGCTGATGGGAATTTACAGCATTTATTGGAGAATTCCTGTGGGAGGAGCTTCACTGATGATGTGATTGCAGTGGGAGGAGCTTCACTGATGATGTGATTGCAGTGGGAGGAGCTGATCTGCCAAAATCAAAAATATAAATCACTATATATTAGGGGTGTAACGGTACGCAAAAATCACGGTTCGGTACGTACCTCGGTTTTAAAGTCACGGTTCGGTTCATTTTCGGTACAGTAAGGGAAAGAAATGCAAAACATTAAACTGCTGGTTGTTTACTATAAACTTTTTTTTAACAATTTGTTTACACTTTTTTCAAACACACTTTTTAATAAAATATAACGTTAGGCTAATAAATAAAAAAAATATAAAAAATAAAAAAAAGAATAAGAAATAAAATACTGCTGCAAAGTTCTCCACTAAATAAAATACTCTCAAACCAATATTGGCCGTGATGCTAGCTAGCGAGAGGCTGGGCTAAAGCGAGCGTGCCGTGTATGTGGTGATCTTTATTTATGCGATATTTATGCCCGAGCCCGACCCGAGAGTTAAAGTCCAATGTTTTTTTCTCATACTAATGACACGTGTACGTTTGTTTGTGTGGAAAGCCCGCTTTTAACAGAAAGGCATTCGGAAATGTCCACAGATGAGCGCATCAGCGCTCTTAACACAGGCGCGCTTGCACGTGTTTGTTGTCACAGCAACATAAACAAATCTCCGCACACAGGAAGACAGATGTTATGGTAACATTTTACATGTATTTGAATCACAAAAACGATTCATCAGATTTAATCAGTGCAACGCGGAGACTTCTGACATATGTTCGTGTGGAAACTCGGAATTGATGTATGTTCTGCCCACAAAACTAGCCAAATTACGTGAAAGATTGCATTCGGTGCACATGTGCACTGTACCGAAAGTCATATACCGAAACGGTCCGGTACGAATACATGTACCGTTACACCCCTACTATATATAAATAATATAAATCAGAGGTTTTTTTAATAATAAATGACACTTATGCATTTATGTCTGTCTATTCACTGTACAGTAACCGATGCCAATTCATTTATTATTTTAAGCTAATCCTAATTCCTAACATTATTCTTCATTAAAATACAGGTATCTAGAAATAAAGAAAAGACTGTCAATTTTAATTCTTCCAAATATAAATAATGGTAAGAAAAACAGTTCATAAACATAAACACAGAAATAAACGTACATGTAGTAGCCAACAAATCCCCTCAGTCTGCTGACACCAATGAAATGAGCTTTAAGTGACAATTTACAGGAGATCTGGAGACATCAGCATAATAAATGAGGTGAAAACAGGAACTATTGTCATGAAATAAAGAGATTTTTTCAGCAGATCTGTTAATATTGATGAGCGTCAGACTATCAACACTCATTCAACAAGCCATTCAGGATCATCAGCAGATCATCTCACTTTATTCTGAGTGTTTGCTGTTAGAAACACATTATTTGAGTCAGGATAGATGATAAAAGCCTGTAAAACAGCTGGGCAATTCCAGCATTATGGATGTGACATTTGCAGTCAAAACTTGAAACATAAATTCTCAGAAAATGCATGTAATACCAATATATTGTAAACGTCTGTTTATATATCCATACTCCCTTAACCCTGCGCCGGCGTGATTTGCGCAATTTTTTCCACATAGCAGCTAAATAAACTTCAAATACTCTGTCATATATTGTCATACAGACTTAAAAAATATGAAAAAAGAATCTGTGAGATGTCTACTTTTGTATGTGTCCACTTACAATAAAAACAAAACGTTGTGCTTTTGTAAAATAAAGAAATTAAACGGGGTGTGCTTTCTGCCTCTCCGTCTCGTGAACTTCTTTTTCTTGAGAAAGTCTCTAAACAAACAAAACTCAGCGAATACTTGTCACATTTATGAGCTCTATATCTTTATAAACATTTAAGTGTGTAGTTTTAAATAATCTTACTCAAAACGAAAACAAATATTCTCTGTTTAAGTAATTTGTATAAAACCAACAAGATATCCAAGTTTCAAGTTTACTTTATTTATAAAGCACATTTAAAACAACCTTGGTTGACCAAAGTGCTGTACAAGATAGATCTAAAATAGAACCATCACACACATTTAAATCAACTTTCACAAGACATTGAACGCATAAGAGTACAAATGGGTTTTTAAAAGACTTCTGAACTCAGACACTGTGGACACAGTTTTGATGTATAATGGCAATTTGTTCCATAGCCTGGGTCCAGCTATCGCAAAGGCTCTATCACCCCTGCATTTCAATCTGGATCTGGGTACTCGTATCAGATAAATGTGATCTGAGCAATCTGACGGGCCGCTGCATTTTGGACCAGCTGAAGCCGATGGATAGATGAAGCAGGTAGCCCTTG
The DNA here is from genome assembly GCA_033366665.1 of Phoxinus dragarum. Lineage (NCBI taxonomy): Eukaryota > Metazoa > Chordata > Actinopteri > Cypriniformes > Leuciscidae > Phoxinus > Phoxinus dragarum. The sequence continues at coordinate 29,751 of JARPMJ010004486.1, forward strand.
ATATAGCGAATTACAGTAATCAAGCCGTGATGAGATAAAAGCATGGATTACAATCTCAAAACTGTTCCTATTTAGGAATGGTCTTAACTTTCGCTAATCTCCGGAGATGGTAAAAACTGGAACTGACACCTGCATTGATTTGTTTTTTCAGTTTTAGACCACTATCCAATATAAAACCCAGATTCTTTGCAGCAAACGAACGGTATGAAGTGAGAGAACCTAAGTCGCTTGCATCTCAGCCTGCCTGACAGACATTTCTGGCTGGATGAAGGACCACCACCTTCAACTAAACCTTGTGAAGACAGAGCTACTTGTAATCACGGCTAACCCAGCAATTCATCACAACTTCAGCAAGGCTCGTCATTCATAACTCCATCAAGATCAGCCAGGAACCTTGGAGTTGTAATTGATGACCAATTAAACTTCACAGACCACATCGCTAGCACTGCCCGGTCATGCAGATTTGCCTTGTACAACATCAGAAGGATCAGGCCCTTCCTATCAGAGCATGCTACACAAATCCTTGTTCAGGCGCTTGTTCTATCCAGACTGGTAATGCTCTCCTGGCTGGTCTCCCAGCTTGCACTGTCAAACCTCTGCAACTGATCTAGAATGCTGCAGCTAGAGTGGTCTTCAACGAGCCGAAGAGAGCACACGTCACTCCCCTCCTCAAAGAATTGGACTGGTTGCCGGTTGCCGCTCGCATCAAATTCAAGTCACTGACGTTTGCCTACAGAACAACCACTGGCACTGCTCCCCTGTACCTGAACTCATTACTTCAGACTTATGTGCCATCCAGAAACTTACGCTCTGCAAGTGAGTGGCGTCTGGTTGTGCCATCTCAAAGAGGCACGAAATCTCTTTCTCTGACCTTCACCATGACTGTTCCCTGCTGGTGGAGTGATCTGCCTAACTCAGCCAGAGCCGCTGAGTCCGTAGCTATTTTTAAGAAACTGCTGAAGACGTATCTTTTTCGGCAGCACTTGATCCAGTAATACTAACACTTTCTTCTCTATTCTAACTTAAAAAAATAAAAAAGTGTTGGATTGTACTGTGAAGGGTCATAGCACTTACATACTGTTGTCCTACTGCTAGTTTAATTGCTTCTATTGTTTTCACTTTGGATAAAAGCGTCTGCTTAATTAATAAATGTAAATGTAGCCAATGTAGCTTATAGCTTATTTTTGGATTAATCAATATGGAGTATAGTTCAATTGTATTATTAATGCAGTACTAAAATATGACGATTTTGTAATTATTTTATCTCACTCATTAGTGTGGGGTGGGGGGGGGCGGTCAGGGACCTGGATATTGGATAGGGGGCGCTGGCCCAAAAAAGGTTGAGAACCACTGGTCTAACGGCAAGTAGGCTAGCAGTTATATTGAAATAACTCATACTCGTGGGTGCTGGCTTCAAGAGGACCGTAATCCTGCCTGAAATGAGAGTAAGCTATTTGCAACAAAAAAAAAAACGGGTTCAGGCAGCATGCGTCAAAACGCAAAGTTAAACCGAACTTTTATATTGACGGGTTGCTGTGAAGACCTTTGAGTTTCTGTGTGTGTATGATATGACGATAGTTTTTCTTAAATTAAATGGTAAAATAGTCATGAAGTGACTCTCAGAGTGTCTCTGGGGATGAATTGCTCATGCATACTCATCATATCGTGACTGGAAGCAGAGACTGAAAACAGCGCGAGCGTCACTCGTGCTTCAGTGTGTGTGTGTGTGTGTGTGTGTAAGGTAAATGAAAACCCACGTCTGCGTCTGGAGCCCTGCGCTTAGATAAACACAGAAGGGACTGAAAGCAGTGCCTATTAGTGGGTACCGAATATACCTAGTACTACAGAAATGCTGGTAACGTTACATTTTCAGTACCGACTTGGTACCGAAGTACCGGTACTTTGACAACACTAGTTTCCCACCTTTTCCCACTAGCTCTCAATAGTCAAGCCACAAACAGTAGGAATCTAGCAGAGTATGGGTTGCCCTCTTATGACGTCATCACCCAGTTACGGTAAAAAAGTCCCACTTGTGCTGTTTGAGACCCCAGTCAACTAAATTTAATTTTGTAACAAAATAATAGTTTATTTTTATTTTTAGGATTTATAGTTCTTGGAGGATTTATTATATATATATTTTTAATTTAGGCTATATAAATGAATTAAAACAGTTTATTTTATACAAAAACAGCTCTTTAAGTAAAATTCACTTTATAATAATATTCTAACTTTTATGGATATGGATAATTTGACATGGTTTAGTGTAAGATTTTTGCCCATCTTTTGGAAAATGCAGTTTTAAAAGTAAAAAATTATCACTTTAACCCAATGGTGTTCACTATTTCTTTCATGACAGACATACTGATGGGAAAAAAACATTCTCTATGATTTACCAGTCAAATTTGTAACTGAGACAAGATTATTTCCCTTAATGACAAAAAAAAAAGCAGGATTTCCAACGCAGAACGCAGAACACAGAACACAGACAGAAATAAAATTTTAGAATTGTATGAAAAACAGATGTTTGAAATACATTATAAACTCTAAAGACTTCAACTTTTTGATTGGGGGCTGTGAATGGGTGTCCCTTATTTTGCCACACTGAAGGTGGCAACCGTAGTTGCTATGTTCATTAATATTTAGTCTTCAATATTAAGCGCTGCTCCGTTGCGCTTAAAGAAGATTAAAGAACATAGTCCAACGCCGTGGCACAACGAGCACACTCAGGCCCTTAAGAGAGCAGCCAGAAAAATGGAGTGCAACTGGAAAAAAACAAAACTAGAGGTGTTTCGGATTTCATGGAAGGAGAGCTCGATTGCTTACAGAGAGGCTTTAAAGGCTGCTAGATCTGCTTATTTTTCAACCCTATTAGAAGAAAATAAACATAATCCTAGGTATTTATTTGAAACAGTGGCTAAACTAACGAAAAAGAAAGCTTCAAGCCCAGAAGTTTCCAAGAAACACAGCAGTAATGACTTTATGAAATTCTTCACTTATAAGATCGATAATATCAGGGACAAAATTATAACTATGCAACCGTCTAATACAGTATCGCATCAGGAAGTGCATTGTAGTCTCTCTGAGGGAAAATTTGATTCATTCATTGCTATAGGAAAGGAAGAATTTTGCAAACTCGTCAAATCATCTAAATCGACAACGTGTATGTTAGACCCTATACCGACTAAGCTGCTGAAAGAGATGCTCCCAGATGTCATAGATCCTCTACTTAATATCATTAATTCATCTTTGTCTCTAGGATACGTACCAAAAACCTTTAAGCTAGCTATGATTAAACCGCTTGTTAAAAAACAGCAACTTGATCCTACAAAACTTGTAAATTACAGGCCGATCTCTAATCTGCCATTTCTGTCAAAGATATTAGAAAAAGCAGTATCCTCACAACTGTGTTCTTTTCTTGAAAGAAATTATATCTGCGAGGATTTTCAGTCCGGATTTAGACCGTACCATAGTACCGAGACAGCTCTCATTTGAGTCACAAATGATTTGCTCTTATCATCCGATCGTGGTTGTATCTCTCTATTAGTATTACTTGATCTTAGTGCTGCATTTGACACCATTGACCACAACATCCTTTTAAATAGACTCGAACATTATGTTGGCATTAGTGGAATTGCACTAGCATGGTTTAAATCATACTTATCTGACCGTTATTAGTTTGTAGCAGTAAATGAAGAGATGTCTTATCGATCACAAGTTCAGTATGGCGTACCACAAGGCTCAGTACTAGGACCGCTGCTGTTCACTCTGTATATGCTACCATTAGGAGATATCATTAGGAAACATGGAATTAGCTTTCACTGTTATGCCGACGATACTCAGCTGTAGTAACCCCCTCCTTGAACTGCCACCTTAACGTGGTGGAGGAGTTTGAGTACCCGAATGACCCTAGGAGCTATGTTGTCCGGGGCTATATGCCCCTGGTAGGGTCTCCCAAGGCAAACAGGTCCTAGGCGACGGGTCAGACTAAGAGCGGTTCAAAATACCCTTTATGATGTACAATCCAACGAGGACCGTGACGTCGCCCGGTATGGCGCAGCCGGGGCCCTACCCTGGAGCCAGGCCCGGGGTTGGGGCTCGTATGCGAGCGCCTGGCGGCCAGGCCTCCCCCCACGGGGTCCGGCCGGGCTCAGCCCGAAGCCTTCCCGTGGGCTCACGACCTGCAGGAAGGACCGTAAGGGGCCGGTGCTTAGAGGATCGGGCAGCAGTCGAAGGCGGGGGCCTCGACAACCCGATCCCTGGACACGGAAACTAGCTCTGGGGACGTGAAACGTCACCTCGCTGACAGGGAAGGAGCCTGAAATTGTGCGGGAGGTTGAGAGGTTCCGTCTAGAGATAGTCGGGATCACCTCTACGCACGGCTTGGGCTCTGGAACCACCCTCCTCGAGAGAGGATGGACTCTTCACCACTATGGAGTTGCCCATGGTGGGAGGCGGCGGGCTGGTGTGGGTTTGCTTATAGCCCCCCAGCTCAGCCGTCGTGTGTTGGAGTTTACCCCGGTGAACGAGAGGGTCGTTTCCCTACGCCTACGGGTCGGGGATAGGTCTCTCACTGTCGTGTGTGCCTACGGGCCAAACGGCAGTGTAGAGTACCCGGCCTTCTTGGGGTCTCTAGGAGGGGTGCTGGATAGTGCTCAGACTGGGGACTCCGTCGTTCTACTGGGGGCCTTCAACGCCCACGTGGGCAGCGACAGTGACACCTGGAGGGGCGTGATTGGGAGGAACGGCCCCCCTGATCTGAACCCGAGCGGTGTTCAGTTATTGGACTTCTGTGCCAGTTACAGTTTGTCCATAACGAACACCATGTTCAAGCATAAGGGTGTCCATCAGTACACGTGGCATCAGGACACCCTAGGCCGTAGGTCGATGATCGACTTTGTGGTCGTTTCATCTGACCTCCGGCCGTATGTCTTGGACACTTGGGTGAAGAGAGGGGCGGAGCTGTCAACTGATCACCACCTGGTGGTGAGTTGGATCCGATGGCGGGGGAGGAAGCTGGACAGACTCGGCAGACCCAAGCATACTGTAAGGGTCTGCTGGGAACGTTTGGCCGAGTCTCCTGTCAGAGAGATCTTCAACTCCCACCTCCGGCAGAGCTTCGACCAGATCCCAAGGGAAGCGGGAGATATTGAGTCCGAGTGGACCATGTTCTCCACCTCCATTGTCGACGCAGCCTCTCGGTGCTGTGGCCGTAAGGTCTCTGGTGCCTGTCGAGGCGGCAATCCCCGAACCCGGTGGTGGACACCGGAAGTAAGGGATGCCGTCAAGCTGAAGAAGGAGTCCTATCGGGCCTGGTTGGCTTGTGGGACTCCTGAGGCAGCTGATGGGTACCGGCAGGCCAAGCGGAGTGCAGCCCGGCTGGTTGTGGAGGCAAAAACTCGGGCCTGGGAGGAGTTCAGTGAGGCCATGGAGAAGGACTACCGGCTGGCCTCGAAGAGATTCTGGCAAACCGTCCGGCGCCTCAGGAGAGGGAAGCAGTGCCCCACCAACGCTGTTTACAGTGGAGGTGGGCAGCTGTTGACCTCAACTGGGGATGTCGTCGGACGGTGGAAGGAATACTTCGAGGATCTCCTCAATCCCGCGTCACGTCTTCCATTGAGGAAGCAGAGGCTGAGGGCCCAGAGGTTGACTCGTCCATCTCCCAAGCTGAAGTCACCGAGGTAGTCAACAAACTCCTCAGTGGCAAGGCACCAAGGGTGGATGAGATCCGCCCTGAGTACCTCAAGTCTCTGGATGTTGTGGGGCTGTCTTGGCTGACACGTCTCTGCAGCATCGCGTGGCGGTCGGGGACAGTACCTCTGGGATGGCAGACTGGGGTGGTGGTCCCTCTTTTTAAGAAGGGGGACCGGAGAGTGTGTTCCAACTACAGGGGGATCACACTTCTCAGCCTCCCCGGGAAAGTCTATGCCAGGGTACTGGAGAGGAGATTACGGCCAATAGTAGAACCTCGGATTCAGGAGGAACAGTGCGGTTTTCGTCCCGGCCGTGGAACACTGGACCAGCTCTATACCCTCTACAGGGTGCTGGAGGGTTCATGGGAGTTTGCCCAACCAATCCACATGTGCTTTGTGGATTTGGAGAAGGCATTCGACTGTGTCCCTCGAGGCGGCCTGTGGAGGGTGCTCCGGGAATATGGGGTCCGGGGTCCTTTGCTAAGGGCTGTCCGGTCCCTATACGACCGGAGCAGGGGCTTGGTTCGCATTGCCGGCAGTAAGTCAGACTTCTTCCCAGTGCATGTTGGACTTCGGCAGGGCTGCCCTTTGTCGCCGGTTCTGTTCATAATATTTATGGACAGAATTTCTAGGCGCAGCCAGGGGCCGGAGGGTGTCAGGTTCGGGGACCACACGATTTCGTCTCTGCTCTTTACGGATGATGTTGTCGTGTTGGCCCCTTCAGACCAGGACCTTCAGCATGCACTGGGACGGTTTGCAGCCGAGTGTGAAGCGGCTGGGATGAGAATCAGCACCTCCAAATCCGAGGCCATGGTCCTCAGTCGGAAAAGGGTGGCTTGCTCACTTCAGGTTGGTGGAGAGTTCCTGCCTCAAGTGGAGGAGTTCAAGTATCTTGGGGTCTTGTTCACGAGTGAGGGAAGGATGGAACGGGAGATTGACAGACGGATCGGTGCAGCTGCTGCAGTAATGCGGTCGTTGTTCCGGTCTGTCGTGGTGAAGAAAGAGCTGAGCCGCAAGGCGAAGCTCTCGATTTACCGGTCAATCTACGTTCCTACTCTAACCTATGGTCATGAGCTTTGGGTCATGACCGAAAGAACAAGATCCCGGATACAGGCGGCCGAAATGAGCTTTCTCCGCAGAGTGGCTGGGCGATCCCTTAGAGATAGGGTGAGGAGCTCGGTCACTCGGGAGGAGCTCAGAGTAGAGTCGCTGCTCCTCCACATCGAGAGGGGTCAGCTGAGGTGGCTCGGGCATCTGTTCCGGATGCCTCCTGAACGCCTTCCTGGGAAGGTGTTCCGGGAACGTCCCACCGGGAGGAGTCCCCGAGGAAGACCTAGGACACGCTGGAGAGACTATGTCTCTCGGCTGGCCTGGGAACGCCTCGGTGTCCCCCCGGAAGAGCTGGAGGAAGTGTCTAGGGAGAGGGAAGTCTGGGCATCTCTGCTTAGACTGCTGCCCCCGCGACCCGGCACCGGATAAGCGGAAGAAGATGGATGGATGGATGGACGTAATAACCTAGAGTACTGTCTAACACTTGATGGCTGCTCTGTTAAGTCTTCGTCGTCGGTTAGGAACCTGGGTGTGCTCTTTGATACCAATCTTTCATTTGAAAGTCATGTGTCTAACTATCTGTAAAACCGCTTTCTTCCATCTTAAAAAAATTACGTCATACGCTCTTCAATGACTAATGCAGAACAATTAGTTCATGCGTTTATGACCTCAAGGATAGATTATTGTAATGCTCTACTGGGTGGTTGCCCTGCACGCTTAATAAACAAACTACAGCTGGTCCAAAACGCAGCAGCTCGAGTTCTTACCAAAACCAGGAAGTAGGACCATATTAGCCCCGTTCTGTCAACACTGCATTGGCTGCCTATTAAACATCGTATAAATTTAAAAATATTACTGATCACTTACAAAGCACTAAATGGTTTAGCTCCGCAGTACTTGAGCGAGCTCAACGCATTATAGTCCTTCACGTCTACTGCGATCTCAAAATTCCGGCCAGTTAATAATACCTAGAATATCAAAATCGACTGCTGGCGGTAGATCCTTTTCCTATTTAGCACCAAAACTTTGGAACAGTCTTCCTAACATTGTCCGGGAAGCAGACACACTCTGTCAGTTCAAATCTAGACTAAAAACACATCTCTTCGGCCTAGCATACACAACACATTATAGACTTATATAATTCAAATGTTAGGCTGCATAGTTTAGAACAGCCGGGACCGGGAACACTTCCCGTAAATCCTGATGTACTTGGTACATCATAAGAAGGATGGCCTCTACGCTAATATTAGTCTCTCTGTCTATCCCGAGGTTTACCGCTGTCCACCGGAACCAGGCCGTATCCAGATCTGATGAAGGACCAGCGCCAGGACACGACGACGCCGCTGACCTAAAGTGTCAACCAGTCTCTCCTCCTCTCCACTCCGACTTCAACCAACCGGAACTGGACAAATACTCGGATTCATTCTTAACTTCTGACCTGTATGCTCCTGAATCATAATCATACAATGTTCACTCATTGGCCAGAGGAGAACTGGCCCCCGACTGAGCTTGGGTTCTCCCAAGTTTTTTTTCTCCATTCTGTCACCTGATGGAGTTTTGGTTCCTTGCCCCTGTTGCCTTGCCTTCTGGCTTGCTTAGTTGGTGACATTTAATATTCAACAATATTATAGATCTGCCTTAAGGTGGACGATGATGCAAAAAAAATTTTTTATTATTATTTTCATGTTATGACTGTGAAGCTGCTTTGATACAATCTGTATTGTAAAAAGCGCTAAATAAATAAAGGTGACTTGACTTTCATCAGAAGGCAAATAAACTTCTAGTTTCTAACACAATTAGAATGTTTAATTCAAAACTAAAATATTGGTTACTGAATTAGCACCCAGTCAATAATTACCAATTCTTGCAGCAACATCAGTCCCAAACATTTTAATCTTATATTGGCTACTAACTAGCACCCAGTCAAGAATTACCAATTCTTGCAGCAACATCAGTCCCAAACTATTTCAATAGCTCCTACAATCCAATGAGAACGGACCAAACCTCTTTCTTAAATGATTCTTAGAGACTCAAAGAACAGGGCCAAGCTATACAACTTATTTCTATAGCTACTACAGTTTCAGGATAATTAACTAAATAATTTAAAAGCTTCCAACAGACTCATGAGAAAGGTCCAAACCTTATACAGTTTCTACAATCTCTAGATGAACGGACTAAATTGTTTCTTTAACAATTCCTACAGACTCCAGAGAAAGGATAAAACCTGATACAGTTTCTACAATCTCTGGATGAACGGACTAAATTGTTTCTTTAACAATTCCTACAGACTAGAGAAAGGACCAAACTTATACTTTATTTCAAAAGCTCCTACAATCCCATTAAAACAGACCAAACCTCTTTCCTAAATGATTCTTAGAGACTCAAGAGAACAGGGCCAAGCTATAAAACTTATTTCTATAGCTCCTACAGTTTCAGGAGAATTAACTAAATCATTTAAAAAGGTTCCTACAGACGCATGAAAAAGGCCCAAGCTTAAAATTCTTAACAATACACAGTATGTGTGACTACACTACACATCTTCACTGGACTACTATTATTCTTTTCAGAAGATGTTCTTTTAGAGAGCTGATAAGTTTCACTCACCAAATTAGGATATTTGAGGCCGGATCCAGTAGATTCAAATAAATTGTGTCCACAGTCTTTTGAACTTCAAATACTCAAAAACTATTCCGTTTACTTCTTGTTGCAGTTGGTGAGTTCTCTTCTTGTCAGTCTCTCCTGGCTGGCTCGCCAAATTGTTAGATTTCTTCAATACATAAAATAAGTAAGCTTGACCAGAGTTCTTGTGGGGAGAAGAATTTATTGAAAGTTGGAAGTGTAGCAGTCCTTCAGCAGCAATGTTAGCATGTCGCCCTTCAACAATCTTAACCCAAAGTTCTGTCTGTGAGACAACGTTGACATGCAATCATCTACCTCTTCGATGTTTCCACCTTTAGCAAGCAGAACTTTAATTAACTTTATTTTCCTTGTGCATACTCCTAATTTGCCTCTACGCGTTGCAATGCGTGAATTTAAAAGCTTTTCGGCCACAGCGCCCGTCTCAATCTCCTCATCCATCATTTAATACAGGCCACAAATACTAGCAGCTCTTTTAGCATTTAAACGCACATTCCAAACCTCTGTTTGTCTGTTTGTTTACATGCGTTTCCTCAAACATTCAAACCAAGCTCACAGCTGATGCGTTGTTTATTCATAAATCGCCTCCATTCACTTTGGCTGACAAGTATTTGATACATCAGAAAAGCAGAACTTAATATTTTTTACAGAAACCTTTGTTTGCAATTACAGAGATCATAGTTTCCTGTAGTTCTTAACCAGGTTATAGTTCTTAAGTGGTTTCTCCACTGTATGGATCTTCATGTGTCACTTCAGGTTCCTTTTAATAGAGACACTCGTCCCGCACTGATCACACGTGTGCGGCTTCTCTCCAGTGTGGATCCTCTCATGTCTTTTCAGAGATGATGAGCGACTGAATCTCTTGTCACAGTGTGAACACTTGTAAGGTTTTTCTCCAGTGTGGATCCTCTCATGTCTTTTCAGAGATGATGACTTACTGAATCTTTTGTCACAGTGTGAACACTTGTAAGGTTTCTCTCCAGTGTGGATCCTCTCATGTGTTTTCAGATCTGATGATCGACTGAATCTCTTGTCACAGTGTGAACACTTGTAAGGTTTCTCTCCAGTGTGGATCATCTCATGTGTTTTCAGATCTGATGATCGACTGAATCTCTTGTCACAGTGTGAACACTTGTAAGGTTTTTCTCCAGTGTGAATTCTCTGGTGCAGTTTTAAACTGTTTGCTGTAGTAAAAGTCTTCTCACACTCAAAGCACATGTACTCTCTCACACCAGTGTGAGTTTTCTCATGTGCATGTAAAGTGTTCAGCCGTGAATAACTCTTTCCACACACAGAACATGAATGCAGATTCTCCTTCGTATGAACTATCCAGTGTTTCTTCAGGTGTGATGCACTAAGAAATGTTTTGCCGCATTGATCACATGTGAACGGCTTCTCTCCAGTGTGGATCATCATGTGAACATTAAGGGATGATGATTGACTGAAACTCTTCCCGCACTGATCACATGAGAACGGCTTCTCTCCGGTGTGGATCCTCATGTGTTTCTCAAGATTATGTTTGCATGTGAAACTGTTTCCACAATGAGTGCAGGTGAAAGATTTCTTGGCTCTTCTTTTCTTTAAGATTTTATTTTTAGTCTTTGAGCGACTCAAGGGTTTTCCTCCAGGTTGGACATGATGTTCCTCCTTCACTTCTCTCAGTTCTTCACTCTCCTCCTTCACTTCTCTCAGTTCTTCACTCTCCTCCTTCACTTTTCTCAGTTCTTCACTCTCCTCCTTCACTTCTCTCAGTTCTTCACTCTCCTCCTTCACTTCTCTCAGTTCTTCACTCTCCTCCTTCACTTCTCTCAGTTCTTCACTCTCCTCCTTCACTTCTCTCAGTTCTTCACTCTCCTCCTCCACTTCTCTCAGTTCTTCACTCTCCTCCTTCACTTCACTCAGTTCTTCACTCTCCTCCTTCACTTCTCTCAGTTCTTCACTCTCCTCCACTTCTCTCAGTTCTTCACTCTCCTCCTTCACTTCTCTCAGTTCTTCACTCTCTTCCATCAGGTCTGACATGAAAGAAACAAATATTAAATTAAATTTTCAGTACATCAAAATAATTATCTTCAAATAGAGAATATAAAGTGAAGGGACATGAAAGTGAGCCCTGATGTAATGGTAGAAAGTAGACAACTGTTATAATAAAATATAATTTCATGCCTTTTGATAAATTGATTATATGTCCTTGAAACTTTCCATGAATGAGGGAAATTTATCTTCCAATTATTATTTTTAGGCACGGATCCCATGTTTCTTTAGCAAGAACTATTAAAGCTGCACTGTGTAACTTTTTTAGTTTCTTCTTAGCTAAAAACACTTAGTTCTTTCAAAAATATATGTGCTCATTAATGTATATGTATATTTACTTTGTTCAAGTAATAAAGTATTCTCGTGAGTGTATAATATGCCATTGAAAATACATACGGGTGAGGGGTTCGAATGTCGGTCGCCATGTTGCCCCTCGATCTTGAAAGTACATTAGCTAAAGAGGGACATACTCGTTAATTCAAGCTTTTCCTTTCGCGTCTCCGCAATTCACTGGCACCGGCCCTGTTTTTATTTTTTCCTTTCCCTCTCCCTCTCCCTCTCCCTCTCCCTCTCCCTCGCACCTCCGTCACATCAGCTGATCTCTGCTCACGGAGAAAATGATATAGCCTACAATGTAAACTTTGCCTTACGCTAGTGATGTCGTACAATATACAGAATAACGATAGCACTGATAAAAGTTACTAAGATTAGCTTTCATTCGTCTGGCAACCTGATAGCTGATGTTAGCAATGAAATGGTAAAACAAATAACGAAAACATAAAACTATTATTCATTTTACATAGATGCAAAGTTGAAGCGAATTGGACATTCGCGGGCTTCATTGCACTGACTAGAAGATGGCACTCGCTGTGAAATACGCACGCTTGATGTTACTCTAGTAGTGCGCGGTCCCGCCCGCCGGTATTTTCCTTACAAATGCTCTATAAAGGCATCATATGTCTTTTGGAATGCAGTTGGCTTATATATTAAAAATAAAAATATGAACACCATCGACAGAAGCTGCTTTCAGTTTCAAATACTCACGGCCGCTTTGTGAAGAGCGCTCTCACATGCGGCTGTGAGCGACTCGGTCTACGTGGTTAAATATAGCCTACTTGCATCTCAAAATGCGTTTATGTCGCGAAATTAATGTAAACAGTCAGTTATGTCTTAAGTTATTAAACAGACAGGGCAAACCACATCTTATATTTCAGATCTGTGCATTAGTGTGAAGCAGCTTATCGTATCTAAACTGAGAAAGAAAAATCACTTAATCACAGCTCTTGAGTGGACAACATTCAGACTACTCTTAAATACTGAAAGCACTCTTTGGTTATTGCTTGTAATGTTTTTTCCCCTCTTTGTTATTGATAGCTTTTATGTTTTGAAGCTATTCGCTTATATAGCCTTTTTAAAATTCTTAACATGTAGGCCTAATTGTATTCATTTAGTTTTTTAATGTGTAATTATTTTTAAAAGTAGCCTACTTATAATTATGTAATTAAATAAATATTTAAAGTTTTATTAATAAGATTAATTAATAAATAAAAAAAGCTGATCGGCGCATGAGGTGCAAAGATTCCCATCCATATTTTACAATGATTTATTGCTTGTGTTTGTTGAATAATATAAAAGATAAAGAGCTTAAAAATAATCGCATATTAAATCGCAATATTGGTAAAAATAATCGCAATTAGATTATTTTCCAAAATCGTTCAGCCCTACTGGAAGCCATGTTAATCTTGGACTACATTGGCCACCGTAGGAGTTAAAACGAAATCGGAATTGATAGGAACAGAAACTAATATTCACTGCATGGTCATATACCTTTTCACCGCTAGATGGGGGTAAAAATCACACAGTGTAGCTTTAAATATATTTGATCAATGACAATTATCTAAAATGATATTAACATTAAAATGTACAATACTGCCATGTTTTGACACCAACTTTGAGATTGATATTTATTTTACTAAAACGTTTTAATTATTAATGGCCGTTCACACTAGACTTTTCCTTCATAGACTTCCATTCATGCGCATGTGAAAGTGGGACACCAGAAACACAAGCTCAAGTGAATAACCCTGTGAGAAATAACAAGCGTTTAGCATTCAAGTGGCATTGTTTATTTTTTTAATTATTATTATTTGTTTTATGTTCAATTTATGTTTGTGAAAAAGCTGCCACAGCTGCCGTGGCCTTAACTAGTTTTAAATTAACATGTTAGTCCTACATGTTTCACTCAACACTGTTACTCCTGACATGATTTTCCTCCTTTCAAAAACAGAGCATTTCTTAAAATTGAGACACTCAGGAAGTGACATCATCTGGGCTCTTTCTGATGCATGATGGGAAGACAAGAGAATAATCTCAATCCATTTTTACACAAACTGTAGCATTGACTGTATTCGTCAACCCTGTTACCAAAGTTACTGTAAGAAGAATCTCTATAACTATGAATAACTTGTATGATATTTGACAAATACAACTTCATCAGTAACTTGGTGTTTACTGATTATTCCTAAAAAATAATGTTAAAAATTACAAATTCTGGTAACATTGTTGCAAATTGGAAACCAGATATAAAATAAATGTAAAATAGTATTTAGCTTGATCTGATATTGATTATCAATATAAAAGTGTCTCAAATCTCCCTTTACTGACCATTTGTTGAAGAAAACCCAGAACATTCTGTACCATTAGTTGAACTGTTTATCTAAATGTGATGAAGTGCTTGAATGTTTCTAACATGAATGTTCTTCAGCATCATGAATGAATGAAGAATAAACACCAACCTCTTTGTTCTTCAGGATCTTCAGTGTGTTTCATTCTGCAGGGTTCTGGATCACTCGTGTTCTCACTGTCCTCTTTAATAAACTCAGTCTCTGCAGATTTCAGCTCTTCCTGATGCTTTCATGCTCGTCTTCACTTGTAGCTGATGGGAATTTACAGCATTTATTGGAGAATTGCTGTGGGAGGAGCTTCACTGATGATGTGATTGCAGTGGGAGGAGCTTCACTGATGATGTGATTGCAGTGGGAGGAGCTGATCTGCCAAAATCAAAAATATAAATCACTGAGGTTTTTTTTATAATAAATGACACTAAGCATAATATGTCTGTCTATATATTCACCGTACAGTAACCGATGCCAATTCATTTATTATTTTATGCAAATCCTAATTCCTAACATTATTCTTAATTAAAATACAGGTATCTAGAAATAAAGAAAAGAATGTCAATAATTTTAATTCTACAAAATATAAATAATGGTAAGAAAAACAGTTCATAAACACAGAAATAAACGTTCATATCGTAGCCAACAAATCCCCTCAGTCTGCTGACACCAATGAAATGAGCTTTAAGTGTCAATTTACAGGAGATCTGAAGACATCAGCATAATAAATGAGGTGAAAACAGGAACTATTGTCATGAAATAAAGAGTGTTTTCAGCAGATCTGTTAATATTGATGAGCCTCAGACTATCAACACTCATTCAACAAGCCATTCAGGATCATCAGCAGATCATCTCACTTTATTCTGAGTGTTTGCTGTTAGAAACACATTATTTGAGTCAGGATAGATGATAAAAGCCTGTAAAACAGCTGGCAATTCCAGCATTATGGACGTGACATTTGCAGTCAAAACTTGAAACATAAATTCTCAGAAAATGCATTTAATACCAATATATTGTAAACGTCTGTTTATATATACTGGGGCGACAGTGGCTCAGTGGTTCATGTAGATTGTCTACAAACCGGAAGGTTGGTGGTTCAATCCCCGGTTCCACCTGACCAAGTGTCGAGGTGTCCTTGAGCAAGACACCTAACCCCAACTGCTCCCGACGAGCTGGATCGCCTTGCATGGCTGACACCGCCGTCGGTGTATGAATGAGTGAGTGAATGGGTGAATGTGAGGCAATATTGTAAAGTGCTTTGGTGGCCATTGGGTCTGTGAAAGCGCTATATAAATGCAGTCCATTTACCATATATCCATACTCCCTTAACCCTGCGCCGGCGTGATTTGCGCGGTTTTTTTCACATAGCAGCTAAATAAACTTCAAATACTCTGTCATATATGGTCATACAGACTTAAAAAATATGAAAAAAGAATCTGTGAGATGTCTACTTTTGTATGTGTCCACTTACAATAAAAACAAAACGTTGTGCTTTTGTAAAATAAAGAAATTAAACGGGGTGTGCTTTCTGCCTCTCCGTCTCGTAAACTTCTTTTTCTTGAGAAAGTCTCTAAACATAAACAAAACTCAGCGAATACTTGTCACACATTTATGAGCTCTATATCTTTATAAACATTTAAGTGTGTAGTTTTAAATAATCTTACTCAAAACGAAAACAAATATTCTCTGTTTAAGTAATTTGTATAAAACCAACAAGATATCCAAGTTTCAAGTTTACTTTATTTATAAAGCACATTTAAAACAACCTTGGTTGACCAAAGTGCTGTACAAGATATATCTAAAAAAGAACCATCACAAACATTTAAATCAACTTTCACAAGACATTGAACGCATAAGAGTACAAATGCGTTTTTAAAAGACTTCTGAACTCAGACACTGTGGACACAGTTTTGATGTATAATGGCAATTTGTTCCATAGCCTGGGTCCAGCTATCGCAAAGGCTCTATCACCCCTGCATTTCAATCTGGATCTGGGTACTCGTATCAGATAAATGTGATCTGAGCAATCTGACTGGTTTGTGTTCCATAACCAGCTCAGTAAGGTATTGAGGAGCGAGATTATTTAATGCTTTATACACAAACAACAATACTTTAAATTCAATACGATACTGAACAGGTAGCCAGTGCAATGATTGTAATGTAGGTGTGATGTATCTCGTTTGCGAATGCCTGTAAGCAGACGGGCCGCTGCATTTTGGACCAGCTGAAGCCGATGAAGCAGGTAGCCCTTGATATAGCGAATTACAGTAATCAAGCCGTGATGAAATAAAAGCATGGATTACAATCTCAAAACTGTTCCTATTCAGGAATGGTTTAACTTTCGCTAATCTCCGGAGATGGTAAAAACTGGAACTGACACCTGCATTGATTTGTTTGTTCAGTTTTAGACCACTATCCAATATAAAACCCAGATTCTTAGCAAACGAACGGTATGAAGTAGAGGTCTGCACTCCCGCGGGACAAATTTTGAAAGGTCATTGCGGGAGCGGGCGGGATGATGGAGGTGCACTTGCGGGTGCGGGCGGGAGGGATGATACGCTGCAAATCCCGCAAATTAAATATGAGTGTAAAGTAAAATATATAAATGATTAAAGTAGCATACATAATTTGTAGTTGTGAGGGAGATTCTGTTTGGCAGCAATAAAAAAGTTTTAAACAGCCTAAACTTGTGGATGTTGTCGTTTGGGGTAGGGCGGGGCCTAATCTCACACACACTTGTTTAGAGACAATTCCTTCCCGGCAAGCTTCAAGTTCAAAATAGACAGCATGGACGATGTGTCCCAGCCTCCAGCGCACCGTCCGAACAGGCTTTCAGCATTTGTGGTCGCATACTGGAGCAAAGACGCAGTGTGCTGAAGCCCTCATCAGTAAACCACCTACTTTTCCTTCATGGTTAGCCTATTTAAAGAACCCGATAGCCTAAGGAGCAGCTGCTTGTTTTACCTTTATTTTGATCATTTTCATTTAGACATGCTAGCGACCTGCTGAGTTTTTATTTTTATTAATATTATTATTATTATTAAAAGGTAGGCCCAGGCTATTTTCAGTTTAACACCTGCACTGAGGCTCAAAGCCCAAATCGTTTTAATTTTTTTTTTGAATGTTCATGGCTAGCCTATAATGTACATTATCTAATATATAATTATATATATTAGATAGATAATAATATTACCTAATTGAATTGATTTTATATTTTTTGGTTAGGCTACTGTTAGCCTATTGTGAATATTATGCTATTCCTAATATGGGACCGTTTGGTGTTTTTTTTGGTGATCACATTTTAAATGTTTAACTCCGTTTTACAAATGTTCCTATGTGTAGGCCATACCTAAGGCTGTTTTTTTTTTTCTTCTTTTTTTTTAGGCTGTTTTTGTGTTGCACGTTAATTAAGCCTATTGGAATTTGGGCCGATTTATGTTTATCTTTATTAATAATAATAATAATTCATTACATTTATATAGCGCTTTTCTGGACACTCAAAGCGCTTTACATAGAAGGGGGGAATCTCCTCAACCACCACCAATGTGCAGCATCCACTTGGATGATGCGACGGCAGCCATATTGCGCCAGAACGCCCACCACACACCAGCTTACTGGTGGAGAGGAGACAGTGATGAAGCCAATTAGTATATATATAGGAGGATGATTAGGAGGCCATGATGGACAGAGGCCACTGGGCAAATTTGGCCAGGACACCGGGGTTACACCCCTACTCTTTCGAAAGACATCCTGGGATTTTTAATGACCACAGAGAGTCAGGACCTCGGTTTAACGTCTCATCCGAAGGACGGCGCTCTTGGTCAGTATAGTGTCACTACACTGGGGCGTTAGGACCCACACAGACCCCAGGGTGAGCGCCCCCTGCTGGCCACACTAACACCTCTTTTTTATTGTGACGGAGGCCTATTTCTTGTTTTGTAATGTATGGTTGAACATATGGCTTAGCAATAAATACGTTACCAAGTATTGGTAAGGAATTATGTGTGCACTCATTTTTTTTCCAACACCTTTCGTGAGACAGAAAGTGAACATCCACCCTGCCTGCCATCTTGTGGGAATTTGCGGGCGGGAGCGGGACATAATATCACAGATGTGGGCGGGAGCGGGACTAAAAATGACAAATCTTTGCGGGAGCGGGACTGAACACTGCGGGAGCGGGACTGAAAATTGTGTCCCGCGCAGGCCTCTAGTATGAAGTGAGAGAACCTAAGTCAACATTGCTCAAATCACTTTTCTCGGTTGGCCCAAACAAGACTATTTGAGTTTTGTCATCATTCAAATGTAATTGAGTTTCTCAAACCCTTGCTCATTACCATAACATCTGTCTTCCTGTGTGCGGAAATTTGTTTATGTAGCCGTGACAACGAAACACGTGCATGCGCGCCTGTGTTAAGAGCGCTTGTTGCTCCGTGTGCTGATGCGCTCATCTGTTGACATTTCCGAATGCCTTCCTACAGTTTCTTAATAAAAGCGGGCTTTCCACACAAACAAACGTACATGTGTGATTAGTATGATAAAAAAATGGGTTTTTAACTGTCGTTCTCAGACATAAATATCTTTATGCCTCTCGGACGCGGACCGGGCTCGGACAGAAAAAGTCGTCCCGATCCGCAAAACGCACCAAACATAGGCTACATGTTTTTACTCCAATCTCATTTCATAACATCATATCGATGTTATGAATATTAAATAATGTGCTTTTTTGCTATTTGTTGTGCATCTTTGGATTTTGTTGTGTTGTAAATAAATCCAAACAATCAAAAAGCCATTCTTTTTTAAATCTCCTCATAATGATAGTGCCTGAGAGCTCCTAATAGGGCCATTATGGGAGGGTCTTTGTCTCTCTCAGGTGTGAAACACTCTGCTCAGGTGTGAAACAGGCCGCTCTCGCTCTGTATAATGTCAGCAGACTCTTCTCAGCGCTCTCGTACTGTGAAATGACAGCGCACACTTCTTAGTCGCTCCAGCAACAGACACAACCCGGAAAAACTATCGGTGTGGATTTTTGCCGATAACAATAGTTCCACCAATCAACTATCGGTACCGATATATCGGCAAAACCGATGAATCGGTCGACCTCTACTACACATGCGTTTGATATTTAAAATGAGGGAAATACACATGCGTTACTTTTAATTGCCAAAATATTTTTTAGTAATTCTGTGAATTAGGGCTGGGCGATAAAATGATAACGATAACTATCGCGATATAATTTTTCTTGATAAAACGATATCAAGAGCTCGATAAATGTTCGATAATGTTTATGCAGCAAAAGCGGAACTTGACTAATTTGAACACGGACCGTTTATTCCGCTCGGCTCAAAGTCCAAACGGCAGCGCGAGCTCACTAGAGCAGACGCGTTTACTCTGATCGCTCTCAGTCACGAGATCCAGTGAGAAGCGCTTGAATTCAGCGAAGAACACAAATGTCTCAGTGATTTAAACTAGTTTAAAAGCAGATGAAGCGGCACTGACGGACAGGAGAAACACTGTGAGCAACGATACAGTCAGAACACATTACCATCATTTACCACGGATTTACTGTAACGTTAGCCCAGTAATATTAACTGCACCATGAAATGTGGGATATACATATTGAATTGTATTATATTATTAATGTCGACAGTGTATTAAAGGACTAACGGAATATTATTACAGTATTTAATAATGCATTTAGGCTACTGGTTTTCATACAAATAACATAGAAACCATAAACTTACATTGTGCCATGATAGTGAGGTGCTGTAGGCTATGCCCGGTTTTATCTGTGTTTATCATGATCTAAATGCATGATACTGGATGACCAATTGTTAATTTTAATAAAACTCAAACAGTCAGAATATTACATTTTACGAAATAAAAATGAACAAAAAAATAATAATTCTATTAAGATATTTATTTTGTTAAGGAAAAAATGACAAATGTTTGAATGTTCTACCTCAGATTTGTGAATGTTCCCCTGTTTGGCAAGTGCTTGTCATAATAACATTATGTTCTGACAATAAAGAGTAGTTTAAAACCACAATTAACGCTCTGGTTTCTTTTTGCTCCTAACTTTCACTTATGAGCAAAAATCTGCCTTTAAACTTGAAAGAAATAAAGATTTGACATTTATCGTGAAATTATCGATATCGACTGATATAAAAAAATTTATTGTGATAAATTTTTTTGGCCATATCGCCCAGTCCTACTGTGAATTACACTGCGCAAACCAAAAGTAATACTACCCACCGAATGAAGACGGGTTGGCTCTCCACAGAACATAAAATCTAAATTTTATTTAATTTTTCGTGTTCGCATTTATATTATATATTCTAATGTTTTTATCAGCAAAGCAATTTGCACGTAACTTAACGTTATATTTACTGCAGCTATTAGGGGTGTAACGATATTCAAACCGAACCGAAAAAACGCGATTCACCACCTACGGTACGAACCGCGATACTCTCATTTCGAACCGAAAGTGCCCCGCCCCCTACTGCCCCGCCCAGCTCTCACTTCACCTTATGTCACAAAACCATTTTTTCTGACAATCGATTAAGTAGTAATTAGTAGCCTACACTAACAACTAATGAAAGTCACGTGACTTTTGGTGATCGATCACGCTTAGCAGTTTAGCCTGCAGTGTTTGTGGCGGTGCGCCACAGAATCAACACCGGCCGCCACATATTGCGTTTTTTTGGTGGCCGCGAAAGTGAATTTTTATCCCGCCAAAGCCTTATTGGATCGCTAAGTGATGTAGATGACAGACTGCTGCTGCGCTTGTGACAGGTCGCAAAAAAAAAAATAGTTGCCTTATCTTCTCTGAAAAGCGTTCCGCACATTCAGCGGACACAAACCACACTTCACAATAAACCTAAAAACCTATCCAGTGAATAAATGTTTTCTGTGTTGAGACAAATCTTGTGCAATGTCCTAAACTGCCGGGATAATCACACAAACGCGTACACGTCCGCTAATGACTCTCCGATTCACGCACAAATGACTCCTTTGAACCGATTCCATTTAATGAATGGTTAAAACAACTGATCTATCCAACACTGACCTCACCAGACGTCTGATTCGGTGTATAACAAATCGGTAATACTTTACAATAAAGTTCAATTCATTAAACTCTAGTTAACTACATTAGTTAACATTAACAATTAATAAACTGCACTTCTACAGCATTTATTAATCTTTGTTAATTTCACCATTTACTAGTAGCGTTATTAAAATCAAAAGTTGTTAACATTAGTTATCCTAATGCACTGTGAAGTAACATGAACAAACAATGAATGAACAGCTGTATTTTTATTAACTAAGATTAACAAAGATTAATAAATAATACAGTAAAAAGATAGTTAATGAGTTAAATTATTGTTGTTTTTAAGTTAAAAGTGAATAGTGTACTTTATTCTTGCTGGTGCCCTGCCAGCTTGACCACACAGCAAACAACCGAACCGAGGCTCCAAAACCGTGATATGAACCGAACCGTGGCATTGGTGTATCGCTACATCCCTAGTAGCTATGCAGTTTTGTCTCACCAGCACACTTCAGTCAATATGTTGTGTCTGCCAAACTGCAAATGCTCTACAAATACTCTCTAGACGAAGAAAACTGCAAGAAACTGCTGCATTCGTCCATATTAACATGACATTTGCGATGGTTTTACCTTTTAGTACAGGTTCGTCTCAACAGCTAAAAGCAGCCCTCTTATGATTCTCCGCCTCGCCTGAAACAAGAAATGTAAAGTCAACATCACAGTTCTTTACTAAACAAACGTAATGTCATGGGGAATCGAGTACGTTTACAACACACTAAATGTCCTGATAAAAGCAGTTGTTAAAGGATTAGTTCAGCCCAAAATGAAAATTTCCTGATAATTTACTCACCCCAATGCCATCCAAGAAGTTCATGTCTTTCTTTCTTCAGTGGAAAATAAATTCATTTTTTTAAGGAAAACATTTCAGGAATTTTCTCCACACAATGGACTTCAATGGCAACCAAAATGTTTAAGTCCACATCGATGCAGTTTCAAAGGGCTTGAAATGGCTCTGGATGATCCCAGCTGAGGAATAGGGTCTCATCTAGCGAAACGATCAGTCATTAAAAAAAACAAAGATGAACACAAAACAAAGAATATGGGCGATGAGGAGGAAGCAGGCCTCTAGCTAGCCGCCGTTTTGTTTGACAACACTTCGAATGTCAACAAGAAGCGACTTCACCCAGGATCGCTTAGAGCACCTTTAAAAAAAAACGGAAAAAAAAATTCCACTGAAGAAAGAAAGACGAACATCTTGGATGGCATTGGGGTGAGAAAATGATCAGGAAATCTTAATTTTGGGGTTAACTAATCCTTTAAATACAAGTCGATAAAATCCATTACATCGGATATAGGCCTACATGTTATTAATTCTGTTCAAAATATATGAATCGCTTAAACGGCATTAAATGTAGGCATAACACATTCGATTTTCATAATGAACGTACATTTAAGAAAACTTACCAAAAATGTATTGAATATTGCCTTTTATCGTCTGCTGTTCTTGCTCTTCAGTTTTTAAACCTGAATGCAGCACGCGCAATCCCATAATGCCACATCACAGTAAATTGTTGTAAAAACATGAGCTACAGTGATGTAGTGGCGATTTTATGATATTCATTGATATGAAGTAAAATATAGATGATTCAAAGGATGTCACATGTGTGACTCTCACTTGTTAGTGTGAGAAGATTATGTTTATGTACCTGGGAAGGCAGAAGGGAGAGGCACTCCAGAGAACAGACGAACAAGGACCTCTGACCTAGATGTCAGAAGGCCATTTGCTGAAGGAGGGCTGATGGGCCAACTAGTGACGAATCTAAACTAGTGTTATGGCTTCCTTGTCTATGGAAAACCACTGGATGGAAAACTACTGTGGGAGGAGGGCTCTGAAGAAGAAGGCCTTGAATCTTAGATAAAAGCTTGTTGAGTCTGTCTGGGGGTGTGTCACTCTTCTGCACAGGGTAACAACTGTGTATTAGACTGCTCATATTCTTGCAAGAATAAATACTTCTATTTTATAATTTGACTCTGAGTGTCCCTTACGCAGTGATGTTTGTTTGATGAATTTTTGCCACAACAATTTGGTGTCAGAATAGTGGGATTCCTTGGACGTGCCTCCTGGACCTGAGATCGGACGGTGTTTGGCCACCTGGACTGAGTAAGTTCCAGCTCTACCCTCGTAAACTTAAGAGAGAGAGGCCGGCCGATGTCAGAGCTGGGAGGATCGGACACTGGAATCAAAAGAACTCAAGGTGGCTCAGAACAAAACATCTCTGGGTTAATGTATAATTCAATTAAGTTTAATTGGGGGAAGAGTGAAATTGAACCATATTGGCTGAGAACTGTTTCTGTGGTACGTAATCTGAAATTAATTGAGATCTACGTACAGATCAAGATATTTCAAACAGATACGAGGAAAATAATCTGAAATTAATTGAGAACTGTGACAGACCAAGACATTTCATACAGATAGGTACCTGGAAATGAATTGTTCCACCACGGAGCAAGTTATTTTTGGGTGCTGAGGCTAATTAGGGGGAGCCAAGAAAGTCGTAACAGATTTTTTTTTGGTAAACCGTAATTAGGAGGACACTAATAGTGTAACCCGTCCGATTTGGGTTAAAAGAAAAATCGGATTTGTTTCGGAGACGTCTGACAAATCAAGAGAACGCGCGCAAAAGAGAAATCCACAGAAAACAGATAAGCGGCCAATATGGGGAAGTCTCAAAAGCAAGCTTGCGAAATTTGGTACACCGGTGTTTTGTCAAATGAGATAAAAATTAAGGGCAGAAATGTATGATATTGAGCGCCACAAGATTAAAGATGGTGCGGGAATCAGTTGAACAGGGCAGTGAGAAACAGAAAGGTTGTTGTGTCTGCGTTCAACGTGTGTAAAAGTGTGAAAAGACAATGAGTTGTTGGCTTGAAGCAGATAAAAGAGAACGGAATCGATGTAGAATGTATTTCCATATAGTAAGATTGAATATAACGGATAAAAGGGTTTTTATTTTTCATCCATTAGATGGATGCATGACATTAGATGTCAGAAGATTTTGTTTGTAACAAAAATTGAAGTAGCAAGCAGCAATAAGGCTGTCCTTGTGAAGGATTGAGATATGACTAATATGATATTTTGGGTTCTGTAAAAACAGTAGAGATAAGTGGGACAGAGACAGTAATGATAATACTTGTTGAATCTGCAGACTAACCATTTTGAGAAGAAAACAACTGTAGAAAAGGTATGTTATGAAAATAACATTTCTGATAAAATTTATGGAACTATGTATGAACGGCTGTTAAGTCAGATTAAGAAATGGTATGAAAAGTGAGGTATTGAGTATGATTAACAGGGATTAACATGATATAAAGATAATGAATGTTTCATTAAGCAAAATGGGGAACAATTCTATATTTTAGTGGTAAAATAAAGAGTGAAATTATGTTTATTTTTGGTTTGACAACCATTATCTTTTGAACCTAAAGACTCCAGCTATGCTGGAAGTACAGCAACAGCGCGTGCTTATTCAGCCCGGCTTCCGGATGTTAAATGTGTACTTGCTATTGTAATCAGTGTTGTTGATGATAATACCGAATTAGAGAGATGTAAAGACATATTTTGGAATTCAATAATGTAAAATTGTCGGATATTTTGTTTGATATTAAGTCATTGAGAGAAAAAAAAAAGACATTGGCTGTTTTATAAAGGAAATTATGGGTCGGGGATAATTTTCCCTGGACAAGTGTTAAAGTTAAACAGAAACTTTTTGAAGCCTGCTTAGAAAACAATTTATGCATTTCCGTGCAGAAAATTAATGTTCTGCCAATAATGATGAAAATAATGATTTGGCTAGTGTGATAGAATCCGCCACTGGTGGACTGTCAAAGAATAGAGAGAACTGCTTATCAGCTCTGTTTACAAACTGATTGGAACACACTGCTTCAAGTGTGTGCAGTAAGTTGGAGCTGTTAGAAGGGGACAGAGAGATCGAACTATAGGCAAGGGGACAGAGAATGTTTTAATTGTGGTCAGCGGGGTCATTTAGCAGTAACTGTAAATGCCCACTCAGAAAGGTGTAAAAGAAAGTTGATGGAATGTGAAAGTGACGTGGATTAATGTGGGTTTGAAAGTAGAACAGTATTTGAATGACGATATTAAAGTTTTCGTCTGAGAAAGAACTAAGAATGTGAATGCAGGGCTAAGGAAAGTGAAAAGTGCAAGTAAATGAAAAGAAAGTTGAAAAGAAAGTTGATAGATGGAAGTCGTAAGTAGATTGAAAGAGAAAAGAAAGTTGAAAGATTTAAGTCGTAAGGAAATCCTTTTAAAAGGAAAATAACTAAAGTACCAGAAAATGTAAAATTACAGATAAATGAAAAATATTTCTAAAATACTGGTAACTAAAAAGATGATTGTCTTTTAATGAAACGCTTACAATTTTTTGTTGCAGATTGTAATTGAGAATCTGACAACTAAAATTGAGATGTTATAATGAAACGTTATTGAGAACTAGAATATCTATTTGTATTTAAGATCAAATAAGTAGAAGTAGCACTGGGTTGCTAAATGTAAAAAACAATTTTGTAGAAATGGATCTGATTAAACAAACAGCTTGGAAATTGACCATGAAGGAAGAAGCTGATGTTTTGGTTTCAAAAGATAAGATTGGGACTTGACTGAAACTGTATGACAGTCTCAATATGAGTGGAAATTGTAATGTTTAAATTCCCTGTACGAGTAAAAGACAACTATAAAATAATTTTTATATTGAAAACGTATGTAAAATTCTGGCAAAGGCTAGAATTAAAAGATAAAGTAGAGAATGTTTAGTATGAGAAACAGTGTACCAGGTCCTGAAGGCCTCAGAGTCTCTCTCTCATTCAATGTCAGAAGGCTGTTATCTTAGCCTGTCATGAAGTGTTTCAGTTGAAAATTATAGCATAATGAGATGTTAAAAGAAATCATGTTAAAGGAAATCATTGCCATACAGAGGGCAATTAGTACTTAAATATTTTAGATTGTAAAACTGAATGACTTTAAAGAAGTCTTTAAAATAATAATGTAGACCTGAATTGAGAAGTGACATTTTTGTACTTGTTATTTTAGGACCAGTAACGTATTTGTCTGATCTTAGCCTTCACCATGACACAGGACCTATGACCATGGCTATAGATGTACATTGAATAGACGTGAATAAAGTTCACTGAGATTTTGTTGATTCGGACAGGTCTAACAGATTTGTTATTAAATACTGTTGTTATTAACCTGTCTCCCTTAACATTTATCAGATGGAGGTGACTCTTGAATGTGCCTTTCCTAAGCTCCAGAAAAACAGCTGAGTTCTGTTGAAGAAACTGATTGTGTGATGCGAGCGGGTCACCAGTGGGTACGTGACTACTCAAAGACGGGATGATTTTCCTGGCCAGGAGACAGCCTAACGCAGGGGGTCCCGGACACTGCATCTCCGGATGGAGGTGTTAATATGTGAGAAAGGTATGAGAGTTGAGCGCTGACTACTAGAGGCCAACTGGGGTCAGCAGAGCATTGTGGGGTCAGCAGAGCATTGTTTGACCGAGAAAATGTGAGTTCCTCTATACCACTCACCAGAGAAAACCCCCCCTCGCAATTCACTGTATGGCTTGTTTTCAATTGTGACAAGTCTGATGGAAATTATAGATAAAGAGCTGATGGGAAATGTGCTTTCAAGAGCCAGCTGAGACCATCTGATTGTCATTATTTGTTGGGGAGACAGTAACATAACTTATTAATTTATATCAGGAACATGTTGGTTGCCTTATGGGCAAGGAAAATTAAAGAAGTGTTGATTTTGAACTAATATGTCTATAAGATGGTTTTAACTCCTGAAGGTTAGACATGGTGCTGGTTAAAGATTAAGACAGTTTTTGTAAGAGTTTGGATAACAAAGGTTAGGTGAATTGAGAATTTATACAAGTATTCAAACTAAAGATAACCTTATAAATACTCATAGCATAATGTATTTTAGATTATTGTAATGGTTCTAATTTGAGTTAAACATTTGTATATTAACATTTATGAACTATTAAGGGTTCTATGATTAATTAAGTTTCAGTCTTAGGAGGCTGTTGAAAAGATTATTTGTGTAAGAGAGACTGCTGAGTGGAGGAAGGGATTGGGACGCTGTTTGTCTTTCTGTTATCAGGCCTGGTAAGGCAAGTTTAAACCAAATAATGATAATGAACCAAAACAACCCAGTTGACTTTTCTAAAGAAAAAATGAATAATGAACAGATAGAACATTTGAAACGGTTTGAAAGGCCATGTAAAATTATATAAAAGCTACAGAAAGATGTGAAGTTTAAATCTTATTTAAACCTTAAATATTATACTTTTAGAGTTAATATAAAAAAAAGAGCGAACATTGTAAACGAGCAGTTAACATGCTGTATGTGTGTCTAGCATGAGTGTGTGTGATGGTGACAGCACTTTATGTCTTGTAGGTGTTAAGTGTAGGGCAGCTATTCTGCCTGAATAGTGTGTATACTGTGTCTTTAACTTCTGGATCAGTTTAGGTATTTATGTAAATTGGAATTGTGGAGTTGTACAGTATTTCGTCGTCCATCGTAGGTTATAGATTTGACGGCAACAACAAAGTGAGACATTGGCTAAGTCAATATCAAATTATCCAAAGAGCATTTACGATTATCGTAAACAGGAGGAGAATGTTTTTTTGACTGACATTGACCAAGTCTGTACAGCATGACCTGACGAGATGAAACTACTGATGACTTTTAAAAATGGTTGCGAGACAAAACAACGAGCCTGAAAAGCAGGATACGCAGTGAGACTGAGGGCCATTACCCTTCAAATACTTCGATAAGGAAATGAAATTGTGGCTTTAAGTGAAGAATGTAATATTTTTGTTTCAGAGACAGAGAAAGATGTCTGGAGGAAATTTGTCTGAAGACACTATGTTAAATGTTATGTTAAATTGATGATCGAGTTGTGTCGACCATCAAAAGGGGGATGGTATAACAATTGCCAAATATGGGTTATTAAGGGGTAATCGGGTAAAGCCCTGAAAGAAGCATTTTTCTGCCTAACAAAATTGCTGTCTGGATTGTTTCAACAGGACGTTTCCAAGGGCATCGAAGGCCGTGGCAGAATAGTAGACAAAAGAAAATACGTACTTTACTATCTGATGATAACCTCGAAATTTGTTTTTCTTTACAGAGAGCATGCAGAATTGGGAGACAGGGCAAAATGTGTTGAATAATGGCTATGGATGAATTTTGCTAACTGTCCTGGGGCCTGTTTCAATAAGGAGGTTCAACCAACTCTGAGTTAAAACTTGAACTCTGAGTTGACTTACCCTGAGATGGGAAACTCTGAGTTTTCGGTTTCAGATCAGCTGAAATTAGTTAGTTCAATCAACTCTAAGTTGACTGACTCTGAGTTAAGCGCGTGCACCACAACTATAAAAAGCCATTATCAATGGAGCGCAGATATTATGAGTCACCATGGCAACAGCGCCAGACACAAAGAGGAATTACTGTTATACAGTGTTGGGTGTAATTAATTACCATGTAATCTAAATATTGTAATTTAATTAAAGGGATTACTCTTAATTCTTCTGTAATTTAAAATAAAATATGATGTAATTGCATTAAATCGGCTACTGCATAGACTATAGAACAATTCTGTATAAAACAACAGTGGATTTAACATACATTTTTATTTTGAATGTAACCTTCTCCCTCTACACACTTTGGTCAATTCAAGAATAATTCATGCAATTGTATATTGTTCATTTTGAAAGCATTAAAAGTGCAGTTTCTTGTCTCTCCTCATTGTATTGTTCAAGTGGTTGAGGTTGATATGGGACTTAGTAATTAATAATAAGTAGACCAATACTTTCTAAAGATAGTAATTATTACATTAATCTAATTACACTGTTGAAGATGTCATTTGTAGGTAGTAATTAATAACTATTTTAGAGTAACTGTTATAATATCAGGTGAAACTGGAAGAACAGTTATTCAACCTAATTTTAATTTTCATGACTGCAGGCATTAAAAGAATGTGGCAGCAGCTGAAAATAAAAAATATATAAAAACATAATTCAATCAGGTAAGGCTTGAGCATATCATGGGTGTATGCTATCTGACTTTACAAACATTTGACATATTACATTATTAGGGTTTTATAGGGTATTTTTGATATTTCCATTTATTTTACTTTGGGTTGGGTTTTTCGTTGGTCCCACTCCCAATAGATTCTGATATCTATTGGGACTAATATCTATCTAGAGACTAATATCTGTCTTTTGGAGCCTCATGTCCCAACAGAACCCCAGACAGTTGTAAGTTGCCTACTCAATACATCAGAAATGATGACAAATAGTGTTATAAAGTGTACAAATGCTCATCTTCACAGGATGATGCATGAAGAAACAGTTTCTGCGCCACAGAGAGGCCTACAGGGTAATGTTAATATTATGTGTCTACACATCAGACAATACACATTCACATTGTGGCGTAGCCTATAGAATCAAAGTTTATATCTAAGTATAAAAGGACATTCTTATCCCCCAATTGATTTTCAGTAAATGCCACAGTTTAATTCTGTAGAATTTGTTTAGAACTGCATGATGTAACTCTAATGTACTGTATTTTCAGTTGCCAGTTAAGGAGTTAACGTTAAATATACTTCATCTTATTAATTTCTTTTTTAAAACAGCGGAGAAAACAGCAATAAATAAATGTACAGAAAGAATGAATGAAGTGTTTAAACACCGCTTCCTCTTTAAGAAAGGGGAGGAGACCGCAAGAAACTCTGGGTTTACCGAAGAAAACCTGCTCCCGACCAGGTTAGGTTCACAGAGTAAGTTGCCATGGTAACTGACTCTGAGTATAAGTTACCTCTCTTTCAGAAACGGGCTTGACTTACTCTGCTTTCTCGGGTTTGATATACCTCCCATTCTGAAACGGAAAACCCAGAGTTTCCCTCATTTCAGGGTTAACATACTCAGAGTTTTCACTTAACCTCCTTTCTGAAACAGGCCCCTGGCCTGATTGTTATTATTGTGGCAGAAAGGTGCTACACCTTGTACAGAGCATAACCTAAAATTTTCCTTTTGCAGAATGTCAGGATGGATTGCATCAAGCTGAACTGATTCTGTTTTCCAAATGTATGAATATTGACTTGTTAACGTGGATATTTGTTTTTCAGGGGAGAAGGACTCTGACTTTATTAAGCAAGAAATGTCTAATGATAATATGTTTCAGTTTGTAAACAGATGGTGAAAATTCCACAGGTCACACCAAAAGGGATGAGAGGAAAAGACAAGCAGTCACTAACAAAATACTTAAGGTCTCCATTCACAGGTCCATGGGGCGAACGAGATGATCAACACGCCTGGAGGAGGATGTGGACCAACTAATGAATTAAGAATGTGGTTTTGTGATGATTTTGAGGACTTTATTTGAGTAAATTGAAATAGAGCTTAGTATTGATATTGGTATATGACAAATGATTTGATTGGTTACTGATTTATTAGAAAATATTTGAGGTAAATGTTTTCAGGAAGAGAAGATCTATTAATTAATGTAAATTATAAGGATTATTATTGAAGCTGATTAAGTAGAACCACTGCCTGATTGAATTAAAAGTAAAATAACAAAATATGGTTTGGGGAATGGATATGGGGAAAATGTTGAATGTGTATGTGTTATTCTGATAATTTTGTTATTCATGGGTGAAATGAGAAAACTGGAATGTCTGTTCAATTGGTGAAAATGACAGTCTATCTGAATGATGATGGGGATGAACAAAATTATGCAGATGATTCAAGTAGAGATTACAGTTAAATGTGTGGATGTTTTCTTTTCTTTCTGAGAACGATTGATATGTAAAGGAGGTTTGTTTTAATTTTTTTAATTTTTTAATGCTTTTACCATTTGCATTTTATTGCATTGTTTGTTTTTCCTACTGTTTATAACTATTTTTTTCCTTACTAGTGTGACTGCGGTTGAGCCCGGCATTAGTAAACATGTTTTACTTGCTTGCTAAATAATTAATGGGGCTTTCCCCCACAAAAAACAGCCTTATGCTTCTTCATTCTAAACTTTTTCTTCACAGGTTCAAGGAGAGTGATCTTTTATGATGTGTGATGTAATGACTTGAACTTGCATTTATTATTATTGTTATTATTATTATTATGTTTGATTAATAATTATAAAAAGTGAGGAGTTGTAGTGGCGATTTTATGATATTCATTGATATTAAGTAAAATATAGATGATTCAAAGAATGTCACATGTGTGACTCTCACTTGTTAGTGTGAGAAGATTATGTTTATGTACCTGGGAAGGCAGAAGGGAGAGGCACTCCAGAGAACAGACGAACAAGGACCTCTGACCTAGATGTCAGAAGGCCATTTGCTGAAGGAGGGCTGATGGGCCAACTAGTGACGAATCTAAACTAGTGTTATGGCTTCCTTGTCTATGGAAAACCACTGGATGGAAAACTACTGTGGGAGGAGGGCTCTGAAGAAGAAGGCCTTGAATCTTAGATAAAAGCTTGTTGAGTCTGTCTGGGGGTGTGTCACTCTTCTGCACAGGGTAACAACTGTGTATTAGACTGCTCATATTCTTGCAAGAATAAATACTTCTATTTTATAATTTGACTCTGAGTGTCCCTTACGCAGTGATGTTTGTTTGATGAATTTTTGCCAAAACAGTGACAACACTTCATACCTGTAAGTTAATTTACAGTTGATAGGGAAGTTTACTGTTAACAACTGTAATACTCTTTTTGACCCATAATGCATTGCAAATTACAGTAATAACTTGTAGAGTTAGAAAACAATAATTTTCTGTAGAATTTCCCTGTTAAAATTACATCAATTTTTTTAAACCGATCACAGCAAGTGCATGTGATTCGATGTGAGGCGTCCGTAACGGTCACATCCATAACGCATTATTATGGTTGTTCAGAGCTAAGTAGTGAGATGAAATGTCGATCCTAATAAGCAGAAACACCGTTTAGCTTTGCATATAAAGTTTCAAGTTATTTGCCTTTACAATTATATTATATAAACTTAATCTTTAAAACGTTACGGATGTAACAGGGCCCTAAAGCGCCGAGACCTCTTTATTATAGCCCTTATAAACTCAACAGGCAGTGCTGTTATGACAAAATTACTATATTTATTTCTCAGGCATGCCTCCATCTTTCAGCAAAATGCTTTATGTTAAAAAAAAAGTTTTAAAAGGGGGTCTTTGATCCTTTTGAAAGCATGAAATATGGTTGGTTGAAATTTAAATTTTAGCATTGTCGCTCACCTCATATGTGGTGGAAAAACAAAGCAATTTTCGTAAATAATTCTGATATAGCACATTAATATAGTTTATTTCAGACCTAAATGGACAACTTAAAAAGGGTTTTGATCTTAAGGTAAAAACTTTATTCTTTCATGGTAAGGATAACCTTTGCGTGGAACTGCCCAAATGTAACCGGTGTTAAACATATTTCTCTATATTCAATGCTTGCAAAGATTTTAAATTTCCCACGTTCATTGCTCATACAGGGGCAATATAAAGTGTCTGACATTAATTTTAATAAGTAGCCTAAATGTAATCTACCAAAGATACACGTCGACAAAGAAATAAAAGTAAACATGAAAATGGCAACAGCAAAACCTGGGATCAATTCCCCTCACAGATCTCAAACTTTAACTTAACATTCAGTAACAGTTCTCACTCCAGACATCGAAACAATCACACAAACGAACACAAAATCGCTCAGGACTGAATGAACATGTTCTCCTCATGCTCGCTGCTGCTGCACTACATGTTTATTTAAATGAGGAGACGCCAGAAAAGACGCACAAGTATCGCTGTGATCGATGAAAACAACACAGAAATTAGTCTATCGCTTAATCAAGCTGTATAAAGTGTGTGTGATGGTTCTGTAAAGATGAGAAATACCGTGAACTGCTCTCCTCGCCTCAGAAGACTCGACGCTGAAACTCAATGAGGGAAGAGACGGCGCGAGCGAGCGGTGACGTCATCAGCCTCCAACGCACGTGCGTACGGGACACCCCCTCAGCCAATCAGGGCCACGCAGATTCGCCTATTCACTTGTAGCCTTCCATTAATATTCTTTTTATTTCCCTTTCTCGTTTTATAACCACAGAACAGATTCAATTTACACTTCACACAAAGAAAAAGTAAAATGTGATACAAAAAAAAAACAATAAAATATTAATAAAAAAAGAGACAGATAAAAAAAAGAAGTATACAGACAGTGTTTACAAAGTATTTTTCTGTAAGGTCTACATTCCCAGTTTACATAATATTTATGTATGGCTCCCACAGCTGATCAAAGTCTTTCCTCTTGCATTTAGCAATAAGTTAGCCTTTCCAGCTCGACACAGTTTGATATCTCCTTTATCCACATTTTCCCAGATAGCTTGTATAATCGGCCCGAGCCTGCGGCTTAGACTCGGCATCGGCGTGTGTTAACCGGGCCGACTGTGGCCCGTAGCTCGCTCTGGCACATGCATTTTTGTTACTGCTGTAAAGCACTGGGCCGATTCATGTTCACCTTAACTAACCCGGCTCTGGCTGTATGATCTAGACCACTTCTGTAAATGACTTG
Organism: Phoxinus dragarum; assembly: GCA_033366665.1. NCBI lineage: Eukaryota > Metazoa > Chordata > Actinopteri > Cypriniformes > Leuciscidae > Phoxinus > Phoxinus dragarum. The sequence goes on from JARPMJ010004486.1 coordinate 63,517, forward strand.
GCTTAGGTTAAATCATTCGGCAGCAAACTGAGTAAGCTGACGAGAAAGCCCACTTATAGCATTCAGCAGTTTCTTCTCGCCGGTCTGCGGACTGGCTGAAAGGGGTTGATCGCGTCCATGCAGAGGAGTTGAAGGGGAGTTGAAGGTTGAAATGTCACTTGGGATAAAACTCCTGCTACCCTGATTTGCATTTGTATAGCTCACCGAATTTTCATTTACATGTTAAAGCCTACCCTAGAATTAGGGAAGGGGGGTCATGGGGGGACAACTGTCAAGCAAGGCCCACGTCAATTTCTGACAATTCACGGCAGTTTTCGGTGTTGCCTGCAAATTGCCGTGTGCAGTCGTAAACCTGAACCTCCACGACAATCTACAGTGCCGCTTACTGACGAAAATCCCACTTTTCATGCAGTGTGAACCTTTGGTCTAATTACACATTGTTACCTAGTCAACCGTTATATGAGATTTGTTTTCATGATTATCGCATGTAAATAGTTTTATCTCTAAAAACAGTTTAGCCTATAACGCTAGTATAACGCTAGTATATAGGGCATAGTGTAATGACAAATAAAAATCGTTGATTAATACCACTAAAAAGGCTCAAAATAGCCCCACACTAACACGGTAGCATAATGAGGGTCCCTACCTTCAAACCGAAGCATTGAGAACTTTGTCATTGTCCAGACAGTTTAATAAGAAAATATTTTATACATACAGTCAACTTCGCGTATAGAGGCAGAAGCCATGTTTGAAAAACAGCCTCTACCAGTCGATCTACGAACACCGGTCCGCTGAACTGTGTAGAATCTCATATGGTCCGTTGTTTCCGGAAGGATATGTACACGTATGTACACGTACCCTACTGTTCGCGCTCACCTTATCACAACTTACAGCTCTTTCACATCTCACCAGCGCACTTGGATCGGCGTTACCGAATTATTGTTAAGCATAGCAAGAATCATAGCAACAAGGCTAACAAACGTAAGAGTTATACCCACCAATTAACATTACCCCTTCATTCATGACATGGATACCGTAATCATAAAGAGAGAACATAGTTGCATACCTTTATCTTTTGCTCATTTCTAAATTGGGCACCTGATGGCTTTGACCTTTCTTGTCCATCTCTGTGTTTATTTGGCACTCGACAATCAGCAGATTTCCCCATTCCCCAACTATCACTCACGAGTCACGACCAGAAGTCAAGACTAAACCAATTTACCTTGGTGGTGGTAACCGCATAATCGTTTTGTATTACCTATTTTTATTAGCCATTTCACACAATTCAGAAAAACAAAAATGTGCAGGAACTATAGAGGCCTGTATTTATAATATTATGAATGAAATGTGCGTTATTTGGAAGAAAGTTGAGGTGTGACTGACTTAGCTCACTATGGATCCCCGTTCCCCCCCCTTGTCCGTTCCATTTGGGAGAGACCCAGAGGTGAACTGTCATCCGCGCCCGCGCCCCTTCGCGAGACGGGAGAAATGCGGATTTCAGTGTTGTAGTTCCTGCTTATAATGATGTAAAAATCGGCATTTTGCGTACCGTCTTTTCCGGACTATAAGTCGCATCAGTCAATGTGTCATGAAGAGGAAAAAAAACATACAAGTTGCACTGGACTATAAGTCGCATTTATTTAGAAATTTATTTCACAAAATCCAAGACCAAGAACAGACATTAATCTGGAAAGGCAAGTTATTCAGCTCCACAACAGCACACAGAACAACAGCTGAATAGTGTCCGGCATGTTAGCGTAACACATTAACAGTTATTCAGCTCCACATTAGCATAAAGAACATATACCTGGGAGGCTGAATAGGCTAAATTAACATAAGCCAGCGAGTCCAACAAGTTACCGGTAAGCAAGTTCACCAAGCTCCCGATCTCATTCCACAACACTGAATACATTGAGTTCTTCCTCGGTGTCGCTTCTGAACAACTCCGCTAACTAGAGCGCCCTCTAGCGGCTGTAGACGGTAATGTTTTCTCTTGGTTCATATCAGTCAGTGAACTAATCTTGATATATAAGTCGCACCTGACTATAAGTCGCAGGACCAGCAAAACTAGAGATGCACCGATTTAAATTTTCTAGGCCGATTCCGATTTCCGATTTTTCATGAAGTTTGACCTGCCGATACCGATTTTAGCCGATTCCGATTTTATTTTTTCTAACCACTTTACAACACACACAAATGTTTTTTTGTCTATGTTTTCTTTAATAGAACATTTTGCATAGAATATAGAACATTCAAACAAATAATTACTCCCGGTGTGGGAAATTCACACACATTAAAGTGAAGTGTGTTATGAAAAAAAAACATTTCCTTCTTTTCACATCCAAATTCAGCATGGTGATGTTGTCTCAAGTGTCTGATTAGATTTGTTGTGCCAAACGTTTTTGGTGTCGTCCCTCCTCGCCCTAATTTTTCCTTGCAGGTGTTGCATATTGCAAACTTGTTATCATCTTCACACACGCTGAAGAATTTCCAAACAGCTGACATGTTGCAGGTTAACAACTGTTTCACACTGCAAACGTGAGCGGCGCGTCAACGACCGCTTCACAGTGCAAAAGTGAGCGGGCGTGAACGAGCGGCGCGTGAACGAGCGATTCACACTGTAAACGAGAACGGCGCGTGAACGACCGTTTCACACTGTAAACGAGCAGCGCGTGAACGACAGTTTCACATGGCAAACGTGAGAGGCGCGTCAGCGTAAATGCATCATGACAGCAACTGCAGCCGCCGGAGTATTACTGGAAGCGTTTGTAGTACAGCGTCACAGCAGCTGCTACAAAAGGCTCGGCGCCGAAACCCGCGATTCACTGCTGCTCACGCGACGTTCCTGCTTGAAGCTCGCGCGCTTCTCTTTGACCGGTTTTAAAAATCGGCATTGGTCAGAGTGATCGGCCGGTCACCGATTACGGCCGATCACGTGAAAATCGGCCGATTCCGATCACCAGCCGATAAATCGGTGCATCCCTAAGCAAAACTATGAAAAAAGTGTGACTTATATTCTGGAAAATACGGTAATTCCTCACCAGGGCTCTACACTAATTTCCCCCCCAATGAGTACATGTGCTCCTAAATCAGTGGTTCTCAAACCTGTCCTGGAGAACCCCCAACACTGCACATTTCTTTGTCTCCCTAATCAAACACACCTGATTCAACTCATCAGCTCATTATCACATGGGTTACTTTTACTGTTTTAGTTTTTTCCCATGGTATCGACTCCGTATCGGTATCGAGGTATTTTAGTCTGGTATCCTATCGAAGTCATAATTTTGCTATCGTAACAACACCACTGCATGGATTCCACACACTTCATGTGTCGCTTCAGGCGATGTTTAATAGAGAAACTGGCTTCTCTCCAGTGTGGATCCTCTCATGCGTTTTCAGAGATGATGATCGACTGAATCTCTTGTCACAGTGTGAACACTTGTAAGGTTTTTCTCCAGTGTGAATTCTCTGGTGCTGTTTTAAATTGGCCGCTGTAGTAAAAGTCTTCTCACACTCAAAGCACATGTACTCTCTCACACCAGTGTGAGTTTTCTCATGTCTATGTAAAGTGTGCAGCAGTGAAAAACTCTTTCCACACACAGAACATGAATGCGGCTTTTCCTTCGTATGAACTCTCAGGTGTGTCTTCAGGTGTGATGCCCTAAGGAATGTTTTGCCGCATTGATCACATGAGAACGGCTTCTCTCCAGTGTGGATCTTCATGTGAACATTAAGGTTTGATGATTGACTAAAACTCTTCCCGCACTGATCACATGTGAACAGCTTCTCTCCAGTGTGGATCCTCATGTGTTTCTCAAGATTATGTTTGCTTGTGAAACTGTTTCCACACTGAGAGCAGGTGAAAGATTTCTTGGCTCTTTTCTTTAAAAATGTCTGTTTAGTCTTTGAGCGACTCAAGGCTTTTCCTCCAGGTTGGACATGATGTTCCTCCTTCACTTCTCTCAGTTCTTCACTCTCTTCCATCAGGTCTGACATGAAAGAAACAAATATTACATTTAATTTTCAGTACATAAAAATATTTATCTTCAAAGAGAGAATATAAAGTGAAGGGACATGAAAGTGAGCCCTGATGTAATGGTAGAAAGTAGACAACTGTTATAAAATATTGTGATTTGATGCCTTTTTATAAATTGATTATATGTCCTTGAAACTTTCCATGAATGAGGGAAATTTATCTTCCAATTATTATTTTTAAAACATTATAGGCACGAATCCCATGTTTCTTTAGCAAGAACTATTAAATATATTTGATCAATGACACAATTATCTAACATTATATTAAAGGTGCCATGTGTAAAAATTGAGGTAAAAATATCCAAAAAATGAGCTACACGCATCAAAAGAATGAGAAGAAATAAGGGCAATGATGTCATTAAAAAAATGTCAAGTTATAGTGCTGCAGAGATATCAACCTTAATTAGCATTAGCATTACTAGCCACGGCCCGACAGGTGTCGTAATACCAGTTTCGGCCATGGGAGGCGGTATGCGGGGCACATAACCACCAGCCAACCTGCAATACACGACACAAATAACTCGCACGGCTTATGGGCGTACTTGAACCTGATGTCTATCGTGTGGAAAGTACAGCCCACTACTTCATTTCAATTCAGGGAAGAGAGCGGAAGGATGGCTGAAGCCTTTGGCAAGAGACCCCTACAACCACCGCGCTCTGAAGCACAAATCAGATCAGATAAGAAAATGACCGCTCGTCACGGTCCGGGCTCGAAAGCGCGGGGGACGGCGGGCGAACTGCAGCGCATAGCCCTGTTTTACAACGTTCAGCACCCATTCTGACACGCCCGGGATCGCTCCCCATGCTTTCGCACGCATATCTAGGGGCAGAATGGTCTCCGTGTTCTGACCGCCGCACTGCGCGGGTTCGAGAAACTGAAACGGAGGTATCAACACGGCGCGCGCGCCCTGGTTGTCTGAAGAGTGCTGCTCGCTGACGACAGCAGCCGCTGTTTCACATTCAATGACTCGGTCGCTAAGGACGGAGAACAACTTGTGGCGTACAGGTCATTTGTAGCCTACTGTATCTTTCAACAGTGTTCGTGTTTTTTTACTATAGTAGAGATGATCGGTTCACGTGCGCTGTCTGATGTTTACTGCATCACTCGACATGGAGAGGTTGGGTAAAGTAATAATTACAAGAGCTTCACGGTTATCAGATACAAGCATTCAACGGCCCTGTAGTATATATATATAAATAGTTATTTGTGTTTGCGCACGTGATATCAGGAAGCAATGTAATAACGTACCTGTAATACACACATGATGGCAATGCGCAAATCGTGTGTGTGTGTGTGTGTGTGTCACAAATCATTATTGTTTCTTCAACTTATTAAAATATCTTACTTTACTGCAACTATCTGTTTCTGCTTCTTTATCATATGTATAGTGTGTGATTTATAAAATACCATATCCTACATCACATATTTTGATATGTGAGGTATACTGCCCCCATCTGGTATGGAATGTGGAGTATGACTTGATTTTTTTTGCCAGACAATTACACATGGCACCTTTAAAGTAACACTAAGGAACTTTTTCCTCTGCGGTCGCCCTACAGCTTGGAAGCGGAATCGTCTCATAAGAACTACAGAAACGCGACCCGATCTGGCAATCTTATCACTTTGGGATTTTAATAAGATAAAGGACAGCAAAGCGGAGGCATAAGAGCTTTTCACCCTGTTACGACTTGATGAACCACTGAAACGATTAAAGGTAAAAAGTCTTCCTGAGTGTTGCTTTAACATTAATAAAAAATACAATGCTGTTTTGACACCAACTTTGAGATTGATATTTATTTTACTAAAACTTTAATTATTAATTGTCGTTCACACTAGACTTTTCCTTCATAGACTTCCATTCATGCGCATGTGAAAGTGGGACACCAGAAACACAAGCTCAAGTGAATAACCCTGTGAGAAATAACACAAGTGTTTAGCATTCAAGTGGAGTGGATTTCTTATTTAATTATTTTTATTATTATTTGTTATATGTTGAGTTAATGTTTGTAAAAAAGCTGCCGCATGACGTCATTTCACGGCCGCAGTGTCTGTAGTCTGTAGAAAATTCACACGCTCAAAATGTAGAGCGGCCACGGCTTTAACTAGCTTTTAACTATTTGTATTAGCATTATCTGTGTCCTACATGTTTCACTCAACACTGTTACTCCTGACATGATTTTCCTCCTTTTAAAAACAGAGCATTTCTTAAAAAGGTGACACTCAGGAAGTGACATCATCTGGGCTCTTTCTGATGCATGATGGGAAGACAAGAAAATAATCTCAATCCATTGTCTCAGTTTTTACACAAACTGTAACATTGACTGTATTCATCAACCCTGTTACCAAAGTTACTGTAAGAAGAATCTCTATAACTATGATAACTTGTATGATATTTGACAAAAACAACTTCATCAGTAACTTGATGTTTACTGATTATTCCTAAAAAAATAAAATAAAAAAAACCTAAACTATGTTGAAAATGACTAAAATTATGGTAATGTTGTTGCAAATTGGGAACCAGATATAAAATAAATGTAAAATAAAACAGTTAAAATAGTATTTAGCCTGATCTGATGTTAACAATCAATATAAAAATGTCTCAAATCTCCCTTTACTGACCATTTGTTGAAGAAAACCCAGAACATTCTGCACCATTTCATAGTGTAACTGTTTATCTAAATGTGATGAAGTGCTTGAATGTTTCTAACATGTTGTTCAGCATCACGAATGAATGAAGAATAAACACCAACCTCTTTGTTCTTCAGGATCTTCAGTGTGTTTCATTCTGCAGGGTTCTGGATCACTCGTGTTCTCACTGTCCTCTTTAATAAACTCAGTCTCTGCAGATTTCAGCTCTTCCTGATGCTTTCATGCTCGTCTTCACTTGCAGCTGATGGGGATTTACAGCATTTATTGGAGAATTACTGTGGGAGGAGCTTCACTGATGATGTGATTACTGTGGGAGGAGCTTCACTGATGATGTGATTGCAGTGGGAGGAGCTGATCTGCCAAAAGCTTTTTGGGTTTGTTTTTATAATAAATTGCACTTCTAAGTATTTACGTCTGTCTATCTATTCATCGTACAGTAACTGATGCCAATTCACTAATTTTTTATTATTTTTATTGCTAATCTTAACATTATTCTGCTTCTTCATTAAAATCCAGGTATCTAGAAATATAGAAAAGTTAATGATTTAAATTCTTGCAAATATAAATAATGGTAAGAAAAACAGTTAAATCATAAACACAGAAATAAACGTTCATATAGTAGCCAACAAATCCCCTCAGTCTGCTGACACCAATGAAATGAGCTTTAAGTGACAATTTACAGGAGATCTGGAGACATCAGCATAATAAATTAGGTGAAAACGTACTCGGTTACCTAACGTAACCTCGGTTCTCTCTAGAAGAGGGAACGAGTACTGCGTACTGAAAGTACGCACCGGGTAAAGTCTCTTTGCTCGAGATATTGAAGCCAAAATTTATCCTTAAATTTGTATATTGTAAGAACGCAGTGCAGCAGCAGTCAGAACTAGAGCGGGCTATCTAGCGCGCTCATTGGCTGCTCCGCGGCAACTGCTGCAGCCTACCACTGAGCCCCTGGCGTGACGTCGCGCCCTCACGCGTCACAGCCCGCCAAAATGGGGTGGCTTAGCGTATATAAGGGGCAGTCAGGCTGCTAAACACTTGATTTTGATCGCTTGAAGCGAAATGAGCTCGTTGCGCAACACGGCAGGGAACGCAGTACTCGTTCCCTCTTCTAGAGAGAACCGAGGTTACGTTAGGTAACCGAGTACGTTCTCTTACGAGAGGTTCTCTCGTACTGCGTACTGAAAGTACGCACCGGGAACCCATTGTAAACGCCGTGTGCGCTTAAGCAGTCACTATATGAATCCCAGGGGGGAACGCCCCGGGGGACATGGATAAGTGAGAATTTAGGTGGCCAACGTAGTGGGCTTGCACCTGTACATAAGCACTTTATGAGGGGATATACATACAGAGCGGCACCGCCGGTCTTATATTTAACACATCTACCCTTGTAGCGCAGTTCACAAGTGAGTCGCTAGGACTTTTTAGACTGAAAGAAGTCTAGCCTGCAGGGTGGGGACTTCTAGGTTGTAGAACCTAACAAATGTAGACGGGGAGGCCCAGCCTGCCGCCGTACAAATGTCATGAATAGAAATCCCGCTGGACCAAGCCCACGAAGAGGCCATGCCTCTAGTGGAGTGAGCTCTAACGCCCAGGGGGCATTGCAGGTCTTTTGACGCGTAAGCCGCGGCAATAGCGTCCACTATCCATCTGGATAGGCTGTGTTTCGAGGCGGCGAGACCCTTGGTGCGCCCACCGAACGAAACAAAAAGCTGCTCCGAGCGCCTGAAGGCGGCGGAGCGCGTGACGTAAATTCTCAGCGCTCTGACAGGGCAAAGGAGGTTCGCGTCGACCTCGCTGCCTGATGCCGGCAAAGCTGAGAGTGAAATAATCTGTGCTCTGAACGGGGGTACCGATCGCTTTGGGGACATAACCATGTCTCGGTTTAAGGATGACTTTAGAGTCATTAGGTCCAAACTCGAGGCACGCAGCGCTCACAGAGAGCGCGTGTAAGTCACCCACACGTTTAACTGATGCAAGAGCAATCAGAAACACGGTTTTGAACGCGAGGTACTTCAAATCCACAGAGTGTAACGGTTCGAAGGGATGTGCTTTCAGGGCCTCTAAGACCAGGGAAAGATCCCAGATAGGAACCGAGGGGGGCCGTGGGGGGGTTCATCCTCCTGGCTCCTCTAAGGAAGCGGGGTGATGAGCTCATTCCTTCCTATCGCCTGGGCCGCGCGTCGACTCGGCAAACGCTGCGATGGCCGCGACATATACTTTGAGTGTGGAGGGGGACCCTGCCCCTGTCCAACATCTCTTGAAGGAAGCCAAAGCACCCACGAAACTCCGCACGTTGGTGGCTGTAGGCCCTTGCCCGTGCACCATTTAGTAAACACAGACCATTTAGACGCATAAAGCCGCCTGGTAGAGGGGCTCTAGATTGCGTGATCGTGTTCACGACCCCTTCTGGCAAAGCAACGGGTACCCGTTGATTATCCATGCATGCAGAGACCATAGTTCTGGATGAGGATGCCAAATCGATCCGCCGGCTTGGGAAAGGAGGTCTTTCCTCACCGGGATCGGCCATGGGGCTGAGTCTGACAGCCGCACCAACTCCGAGAACCATGTCTTGATTCTCCCATCGGGGGGCTATGAGGAGCACCGAGTGACGCATTTCCCTGATTCTCTTGATTACTTGTGGTAACAATGAGACCGGAGGGAACGCGTATAACGGGCATCTGGGCCATGTCTGGGCCAGAGCGTCCTCGTTCTTCGAAAAGAACCTTGGGCAATGGGCGTTGTCTGTTGACGCAAATAGGTCGACTTTCGCCTTGCCAAAACGGTGCCACAATAACTGGACTGACTGGGAATATTGTTCCTGGACAGTCTGTCCGGTCCGTCGTTCAGGCGTCCTGGCACATGCGCGGCTCTGAGCGAGCGCAAGTGGTGCTGAGCCAGACGAGGAGGCGTTCCGCCAGATCGCAGAGGGTCCTGGATCTGACACGCCCTGGCGGTTCACGTATGATACCACAGACATGTTGTCCGTTCGAACCAGTACGTGGTGGCCCCGCAGAAAAGGGAGGAAGTGTTTCACAGTGTACTCGACCGCTATCATCTCCAGACAGTTTATATGGAGGAGCTTCTCCGTGTCTGACCATAGGCCAAAGACCGGTCTGCCCTCGAATATCCCGCCCCAACCTAGGTTGGAGGCGTCCGTCGAGATAACTTTTCGGTACGAGACAGTTCCCATCGTAACTCCCCGCTGATACCAGTCGGTCACTAACCAGGGCTGCAGAGCTGAAACACAGCTCTGAGTCACTCTGATTCAGAAACCGCCGGAAGCCCAGGCTCGGTGATGTACACGAGCGTTGAGCCATCGTTGCAGGGGGCGCATACGCAATAGACCTAGCCGGAGCACTGCTGCGGCTGAAGCCATAAAGCCCAGCATTCTCTGAAACGTTTTCAGGGGAAACACTTTGTCTTTCTGGAAAAAAGCGCTGTGTTGACAAGCGAGCCGTCATAGCCACCGAGTCGAGCTGTATTCCCAGAAAGGAAGCTGACTGACGGGGCAGCAGTGAGCTCTTGGTCCAATTGACCGTGAGACCCAGCTTTTCCAGATGACTGAGTAGCACAGCTCTGTGAGACACGAGTTCCGCCTCTGAGCGCGGCTCGGCATGAACCGCAGGAAAGACGAGGCATTTTTGTACAAACGCCTGGCTCTTTTAGGACGTGAGTCGCGGCGGCGAGCTCACGGAGAGGTATAAAAAGGATACTTGTCGCCGGATAGCGTAGCTGGCACGGACGGCTGAAGGTGGCGAAGACGGCCGGCTTCCTCAGGCGCTGTCCTAAGCTGGCTGGTCGCTGGATTCGACGGCGGCGGCTTCTCTCAGAGGTCAGCGTAGCATAGAGCGTCGCTGAAGAGATGAAAATCAAGTGTTTAGCAGCCTGACTGCCCCTTATATACGCTAAGCCACCCCCATTTTGGCGGGCTGTGACGCGTGAGCCAGGGGCTCAGTGTAGGCTGCAGCAGTTGCCGCGGAGCAGCCAATGAGCGCGCCAGATAGCCCGCTCTAGGTCTGACTGCTGCTGCACTGCGTTTACAATATATACAAATTTAAGGATAAATTTTGGCTTCAATATCTCGAGCAAAGAGACTTTACCCGGTGCGTACTTTCAGTATGCAGTACGAGAGAACCTCTCGTAAGAGAACAGGAACTATTGTCATGAATAAAGAGTGTTATTCAGCAGATCTGTTAAAGGAGAACTCCGGTCAATTTTAACATTGAGCTCAATTTTAGTAAATTTGGAGTGCTGTCAATACAGAGAACAACGACAAAAATCGGTGTTGCCTACACTGTTTTATCCTATTTTAAAATTTGCACCCTATTGACTTGAATGGGGCAAGTTTTAAACCTGCTTTTATCCTCTTAACATATTTGATGTGTCATTACAAGTGCCCAGCCATGTTGAGTGATTCCTTAAGAGTGAACACGAGTGAATCTGACTGCAGTAGATGTGAAAGATATGAATAAAAATGATGTTATATCAGCCAGCGCACATACCTGTATTTAGTTCCTGTTTTCGGTGGAAGTCCAAAGTAGTCGATTGTCGAGTTCACGCGCATAGGTTAGTTGCTATGATCACGCGCGTGAACTCGACAATCGACTACTTTGGACTTCCACCGAAAACAGGAACTAAATACAGGTATTTGCGCTGGCTGATATAACATCATTTTTATTCATATCTTTCACATCTACTGCAGTCAGATTCACTCGTGTTCACTCTGAAGGAATCACTCAACATGGCTGGGCACTTGTAATGACACATCAATATGTTAAGAGGATAAAAGCAGGTTTAAAACTTGCCCCATTCAAGTCAATAGGGTGCAAATTTTAAAAATAGGATAAAACAGTGTAGGCAACACCGATTTTTGTCGTTGTTCTCTGTATTGACAGCACCTCCAAATTTACAAAAAATTGAGCTCAATGTTAAAATTGACCGGAGTTCTCCTTTAATATTGATGAGCCTCAGACTATCAACACTCATTCAACAAGCCATTCAGGATCATCAGCAGATCATCTCACTTTATTCTGAGTGTTTGCTGTTAGAAACACATTATTTGAGTCAGAGAGATGACTAAAGACTGTAAAACTGCTCCATTGAAAGACAATACTGTTATTTCTCACAATATGACATGGATAAAACATCAATAACACAAAAACAATCACTAATGACACTCATCTTCATAAACCACTACAGATAAATAATTACAGCAAATTATTCTAAATATAGCTAGTTTAAATCTTATGATAACTACATTAATCACTATAAAATAGGTAGATCATTAAAATAATAAACATTTTTATGCGCAGAAACTGATACTGATCATAACACTTATCTAAAAAGAGCACCCACAAATGCACTATTGTTCCAAGGAGTAAAACGATATTCATATTTATTAGTATGATTTAATGTCT
>JARPMJ010004487.1:0-75621 GCA_033366665.1 Phoxinus dragarum
TCTGGGGCAAAAAAGCCCACTAGGTCTTCCAAACAGACACGCGAACACCAAAAAGAAACTATCCGATTGGAATTTAACAATTAGCAGTAAATATGTGATAGTGGGTGATTCGAACGTCTCCAGATTTCCAGCTTCGGGCTGCTCTGACTTGCAAATAGAGAGTTACCCGGGAGCTAAATTCCAGCATGCTGTGAACTTGATGGAAAGGGCAACCATTCGAGTGGTTCCGGAAAAACTAATCTTAGCTTTCGGGCTCAACAATAGACAACAGAGGTACCGAATGACAGCGATCACAGAGATACAAAAAGCGGTTAAAGTGGCGAAGGAAAGATTGCCTGGCACTGAGGTCCTCATTCCACTGGTGAACTTTTCCAGAGTCTTGCCCTTAGGGGAACAGGGGATGATGGAGCACTTAAACATCTTCCTTAAGAAACACATGAGTTTTATCCCGACATTGTCATCAGAACTTTTTCAGGTCGGTGAAGACGGTATTCACTGGAGGCCGGCGACGCCAGGGGCCATGCTCCAGCACTGGATGAAGGCTTTAAACTGTCCACCAGCACTAGCCCAATAGGGGGTTCTAATAAACTCATCGTGAACTTGTCTCGTTCATTGATCCTCAGTGATACTCAAAACTCTGTGCTACTTAAGGGTCTCTCTTACATTCCCACTCCGCAACGTCCCAAAACACAAAAAATTGAGTTAATGGCTGATTTACAAGCGTACCATCGAAGAGTAAAGTTAGAAACATATTTTGAAGGGAAGAAAAGTTCGAAAAAGAAACTGCCTTTCACTCAGGCCTCAGACTGGACGCCTCCTCTCTCCAGCCTCCCTAGGGAGATCTCGAAGCTCATAAGCAAGTACCACCAGGTAGACCCATTGTCTCTGACTGTAACAGTGAGACATATTTTACAGCAGAGTATCTCGAACACTTTCTAAATCCTCTATCGACCAGACACCCCAGTTATCTCAAGGACACGTACGATTTCATCGAGAAAATTAGCAAGCTGATTGTTCCTCCCAACGCTTTCCTCTTTACTATCGACATTGATAGTCTGTACACTAACATTGACACTACTGTAGGCCTACAAGCCGTACAGAAATTCATGACCAAATACCCTGATCCACACAGACCAGACAAATATATCTTACAACTATTAGAGATTAATCTGACAAAAAATGATTTTGAATTCGACTCCAAATTTTATCTGCAAACAAAAGGCACAGCCATGGGTAAGAAATTTGCCCCCTCATACGCAAATATTTTCATGGCGGACTGGGAGGAATCAGCCCTTAACACTGCTGTCATAAAACCTGATGCGTACTACAGGTTTCTCGACGATATCTGGGGGTGTCTGGTCTCACTCAATGGAAGAGTTCATTGCATTCACTGAGCACCTGAACATTCATCAGGCCTCTATAACGATCAAATTCACTGTGCACCCAGAGGAAGTCAACTTTTTGGATGTTGTGTCATATAAGGGACCTAAGTTCACATCTACCGGAAGGTTGGACTTCAGAGTCTATTTTAAAGAAACTGACACACACGCGTTGTTACACAAAAACAGCTTTCACCCGAACCACACATTTCGAGGAATAGTTAAGTCACAGCTACTTCGCTTTAAAAGAATCTGTACCGAACAATCTTCCTTCTTCGATGCTACAAAAACACTCTTTTCAGCTCTCAAACAACGTGGATACTCTCGCACATTTCTCAGAAAAACACTCAAAACATTTGATCGTCCTAAACCTCTACTCACAGCTGACACAACTACCAGAGACAAGATAATTCCTCTGGTGACACATTTCTCAAGCCTCAGTATTGAACTCAAACAGGCCATTAAATCTAGTTTTCAAAAATTTCTCGCACCCACCAAGTACTTGCAACATCACAGACCTATTGCTGCTTTCAGACGAAATGAAAACCTACTCGACAGATTGGTACAAAGCAAATTAGCCCCACCGTCTACGAGTAGCCGTGTTGGTAAATGCAAGTATTTCATTCCGCTCAGATGGGTCAAAAATAGATTTAATGGCCAGATTTTCAAGTTGTCTCGTACCCTATCACATGACTGTACCAATTGCGTATATTTGATCTACTGTCTCAAGTGCCAGAAACAGTATGTTGGACAGACCAGGAATGAACTGCGGGTTAGAGTTTACCAGCATGCTCATAACATTGTTCACAAAATTGAAAAACACAGACACTTGGTCAAACACTTCATGCTTCATGGCCTGGAGGCCCTGAGAATTACAGGACTCCAAACGAATCCACTGTGGACCCTCCGGGAACGTTTATGGACGGAGAGGATGTGGATTAAACGTTTGGATGTCCTGTATAGATCTTCCTCTTTACACTTTTTACTCTTCTTATTGGCTACCCTTCTCTTCTCTTCGAAAATTGAATACACTCTTTCCACTAATGCTACACTCACAACCACTCTAAACCCAACCAGTGAGATTTGGTGCTGGATAACCCTACAACTAATAACCCAGACCTGAGCCCTAACCCCAACCGTTGGTACCCTGATCATTATAACCCGACTTATAATAACCCTCATTCCTCTTGGGAGCACTCAACCCTGCCATCAGTAGCCCGGGGCCAAATAGCCCTGATTTTTATGGTTGAAGTGCTTCTGAGACCCTATGAGAGACACTATTTTTATTGTTTAAATATTAACATCATTACTCAAATATATGCAGTTAGTAGAGATCAGTCTGGTGTTGGATGGGGGAGTGTGTGTGGGGACGTGTGTCTTTGTGTGTGGGGAAAGTGCTTCGTGCTACTGGGAGCGGTCAGTGGCCGGAAGGACCGTGCATAGCCGGGTTCGGACCCCAGGTCCGGACTTTGGAGTTTTTGTCCCTTAGTACATTAAAGGGGTGGTTCAGGATTTTGGACATCGGACCTCATTTTCAAGTTAGCCTGGTTGTTATTCATCAGTGGAGACAGTTTTCAAAAAATGTCATCCAGTCCTTCCAGTTGCATAGTTCGCCGATGCTAGGCTAGCGCGAGTCAACGGTATCTGTGCTAGCCTGCCATTAAAAACAGTTTTACCCACTCCACAGTACACCAAAAGCAAACAAATTATAACGGCAGACTGTCGATGTAAATGTCTGTTGAGAGAATAATGTTAGAAATCAAACTACCCTTTCATTGCATTGCAATAGTTACACTTTGTTCCCTGTATTTATTAGCACAGTCTACAGCAGCGGCGGAGTGATATTAAGTTGCCTAGGCAACCGAGAGAGTCTCCACATGATGCAAGTGTATTTACCTGCCGCTGACACTCATCACTACAGAAGCAGAGTATATTTCACTAAGAAATCAACATAGGACTATGGCCACGTTTGAAAGCCATGCCAATGTTTCAGACTTTGGAGACGAGGAATGTGTTTTATTCAACGAACCGTACATGTATGAGCCGGAATACACAGACGAAGAACTAATCGAGATAGATACTAAAAGGGCAGAAATTGAACTGTAACGTTATCTCCACTAACGCTGTCATTGTCATTCTATAAGTTATGAAAAGGGACTAGCTTCATAGATAGCTTTGGTAGCCTAACAAAAGTTATTACCTGTTCATCTGCTGTTGGTGCTTATGGAAAGACGGCTGGAACTGCATTCCTTGTCAGTGACTTATGAACGTTTCAATTATGGGGTTTTTCAAAGTCGTCTGGTCTAAAATAATCACTACAAATTCGCAACTTTAATAGTCTCTGCCGGTGTCTCGTTGTCCAAGCCAGCAGAAAGAAGCCACAGTTGGTTCCTTTCTGGATCTCTCAATGGAAATTTGTGGAAACTTTTTGCATGACCATCTATTTGGTTTATTTTTACAATTTCGAAATGCACAACGAATCACCATGTTGCCAAGTCCTTAGTTTACAATCGAATGTTTTTCAATATCGTTGTTCAAGGCTACTACTAGCTAGCTAGACGTCCCGTCTGTAGTGCGCGACTGTGCGCGCTTCTGTTCTGTGTTTACTTTTCGGCGCAGTACTACTAACCGGAGCAAAGTAAAATTCCGCCGCTGCTGAGAAACTAGTTCCTGTAAATGTAATGCGATCATTGAGATGTAAGAGTACCGGACCGGTACTTTGATTTCTAACATTATTCTCTCAATAGACATTTACATCGACAGTCTGGCGTTATAATTTATTTGCTTTTTGTGTACTTTGGAGTGGGTAAAACTGTTTTTAATGGCAGGCTAGCACAGATACCGTTGACTCGCGCTAGCCTAGCATCGGCGAACTATGCAACTGGAAGGACTGGATGAATTTTTTTGAAAACGGTCTCCACTGATGAATAACAACCAGGCTAACTTGAAAATGAGGTCCGATGTCCAAAATCCTGAACCACCCCCTTTAAGCCACGTTAAGCCTTTTCTTATAACGGTTTTCTATGTGAGGAAAATGCTTAACGTGTTATTAAACGTGTTAGCGTTCATATTCTGGGCTCATCTGATTTTTTGTAGATAGTATGGTTTATTAATATGATATTTACAGAGTTTGGTCTTGTAATATCACTGTCTTAGTACATTAAGCCACGTTAAGCCTTTTCTTATAACGGTTTTCTATGTGAGGAAAATGCTTAACGTGTTATTAAACGTGTTAGCGTTCATATTCTGGGCTCATCTGATTTTTTGAAGATAGTATGGTTTATTAATATGATAGTTACAGAGTTTGGTCTTTTAATATCACTGTCTTAGTACATTAAGCCACGTTAAGCCTTTTCTTATAACGGTTTTCTATGTGAGGAAAATGCTTAACGTGTTATTAAACGTGTTAGCGTTCATATTCTGGGCTCATCTGATTTTTTGAAGATAGTATGGTTTATTAATATGATAGTTACAGAGTTTGGTCTTTTAATATCACTGTCTTAGTACATTAAGCCACGTTAAGCCTTATTATAATGGTTTTCTATGGGAGGAAAATGCTTAACGTGTTATTAAACGTGTTAGCGTTCATATTCTGGGCTCATCTGATTTTTTGAACATAGTATGGTTTATTAATATGATAGTTACAGAGTTTGGTCTTGTAATATCACTATCTTAGTACATTAAGCCACGTTAAGCCTTATTATAATGGTTTTCTATGGGAGGAAAATGCTTAACGTGTTATTAAACGTGTTTGCGTTCACATTCTGGGCTCATCTGATTTTTTTGAACATAGTATGGTTTATTAATATGATATTTACAGAGTTTGGTCTTGTAATATCACTGTCTTAGTACATTAAGCCACGTTAAGCCTTATTATAATGGTTTTCTATGGGAGGAAAATGCTTAACGTGTTATTAAACGTGTTAGCGTTCATATTCTGGGCTCATCTGATTTTTTTGAACATAGTATGGTTTATTAATATGATATTTACAGAGTTTGGTCTTTTAATATCACTGTCTTAGTACATTAAGCCACGTTAAGCCTTTTCTTATAACGGTTTTCTATGGGAGGAAAATGCTTAACGTGTTATTAAACGTTTTGCGTTCATATTCTGGGCTCATCTGATTTTTTGAAGATAGTATGGTTTATTAATATGATATTTACAGAGTTTGGTCTTTTAATATCACTGTCTTAGTACATTAAGCCACGTTAAGCCTTATTATAATGGTTTTCTATGGGAGGAAAATGCTTAACGTGTTATTAAACGTGTTAGCGTTCATATTCTGGGCTCATCTGATTTTTTGAAGATAGTATGGTTTATTAATATGATATTTACAGAGTTTGGTCTTTTAATATCACTGTCTTAGTACATTAAGCCACGTTAAGCCTTATTATAATGGTTTTCTATGGGAGGAAAATGCTTAACGTGTTATTAAACGTGTTAGCGTTCATATTCTGGGCTCATCTGATTTTTTGAAGATAGTATGGTTTATTAATATGATAGTTACAGAGTTTGGTCTTTTAATATCACTGTCTTAGTACATTAAGCCACGTTAAGCCTTATTATAATGGTTTTCTATGGGAGGAAAATGCTTAACGTGTTATTAAACGTGTTTGCGTTCACATTCTGGGCTCATCTGATTTTTTTGAACATAGTATGGTTTATTAATATGATATTTACAGAGTTTGGTCTTGTAATATCACTGTCTTAGTACATTAAGCCACGTTAAGCCTTTTCTTATAACGGTTTTCTATGTGAGGAAAATGCTTAACGTGTTATTAAACGTGTCAGCGTTCATATTCTGGGCTCATCTGATTTTTTGAAGATAGTATGGTTTATTAATATGATAGTTACAGAGTTTGGTCTTTTAATATCACTGTCTTAGTACATTAAGCCACGTTAAGCCTTTTCTTATAACGGTTTTCTATGGGAGGAAAATGCTTAACGTGTTATTAAACGTGTTAGCGTTCATATTCTGGGCTCATCTGATTTTTTGAACATAGTATGGTTTATTAATATGATATTTACAGAGTTTGGTCTTTTAATATCACTGTCTTAATACATTAAGCCACGTTAAGCCTTTTCTTATAATGGTTTTCTATGGGAGGACAATGCTTAACGTGTTATTAAACGTGTTTGCGTTCACATTCTGGGCTCATCTGATTTTTTGAACATAGTATGGTTTATTAATATGATATTTACAGAGTTTGGTCTTTTAATATCACTGTCTTAGTACATTAAGCCACGTTAAGCCTTTTCTTATAACGGTTTTCTATGGGAGGAAAATGCTTAACGTGTTATTAAACGTGTTAGCGTTCATATTCTGGGCTCATCTGATTTTTTGAACATAGTATGGTTTATTAATATGATATTTACAGAGTTTGGTCTTTTAATATCACTGTCTTAGTACATTAAGCCACGTTAAGCCTTTTCTTATAACGGTTTTCTATGGGAGGAAAATGCTTAACGTGTTATTAAACGTGTTAGCGTTCATATTCTGGGCTCATCTGATTTTTTGAACATAGTATGGTTTATTAATATGATATTTACAGAGTTTGGTCTTGTATTATCACTGTCTTAGTACATTAAGCCACGTTAAGCCTTATTATAATGGTTTTCTATGGGAGGAAAATGCTTAACGTGTTATTAAACGTGTTAGCGTTCATATTCTGGGCTCATCTGATTTTTTGAACATAGTATGGTTTATTAATATGATATTTACAGAGTTTGGTCTTTTAATATCACTGTCTTAGTACATTAAGCCACGTTAAGCCTTTTCTTATAACGGTTTTCTATGGGAGGAAAATGCTTAACGTGTTATTAAACGTGTTAGCGTTCATATTCTGGGCTCATCTGATTTTTTGAACATAGTATGGTTTATTAATATGATATTTACAGAGTTTGGTCTTTTAATATCACTGTCTTAGTACATTAAGCCACGTTAAGCCTTTTCTTATAACGGTTTTCTATGGGAGGAAAATGCTTAACGTGTTATTAAACGTGTTAGCGTTCATATTCTGGGCTCATCTGATTTTTTGAAGATAGTATGGTTTATTAATATGATATTTACAGAGTTTGGTCTTTTAATATCACTGTCTTAGTACATTAAGCCACATTAAGCCTTATTATAATGGTTTTCTATGTGAGGAAAATGCTTAACGTGTTATTAAACGTGTTAGCGTTCATATTCTGGGCTCATCTGATTTTTTGAACATAGTATGGTTTATTAATATGATATTTACAGAGTTTGGTCTTTTAATATCACTGTCTTAGTACATTAAGCCACGTTAAGCCTTTTCTTATAACGGTTTTCTATGGGAGGAAAATGCTTAACGTGTTATTAAACGTGTTAGCGTTCATATTCTGGGCTCATCTGATTTTTTGAAGATAGTATGGTTTATTAATATGATATTTACAGAGTTTGGTCTTGTAATATCACTATCTTAGTACATTAAGCCACGTTAAGCCTTTTCTTATAATGGTTTTCTATGTGAGGAAAATGCTTAACGTGTTATTAAACGTGTTTGTGTTCATATTCTGGGCTCATCTGATTTTTTTGAACATAGTATGGTTTATTAATATGATATTTATGGTCTTGTAATATCGCTGTCTTAGTACATTAAGCCACGTTAAGCCTTTTCTTATAACGGTTTTCTATGGGAGGAAAATGCTTAACGTGTTATTAAACGTGTTAGCATTCATATTCTGGGCTCATCTGATTTTTTGAAGATAGTATGGTTTATTAATATGATATTTACAGAGTTTGGTATTTTAATATCACTGTCTTAGTACATTAAGCCACGTTAAGCCTTTTCTTATAACGGTTTTCTATGGGAGGAAAATGCTTAACGTGTTATTAAACGTGTTAGCGTTCATATTCTGGGCTCATCTGATTTTTTGAACATAGTATGGTTTATTAATATGATATTTACAGAGTTTGGTCTTTTAATATCACTGTCTTAATACATTAAGCCACGTTAAGCCTTTTCTTATAACGGTTTTCTATGGGAGGACAATGCTTAACGTGTTATTAAACGTGTTTGCGTTCATATTCTGGGCTCATCTGATTTTTTGAAGATAGTATGGTTTATTAATATGATATTTACAGAGTTTGGTCTTTTAATATCACTGTCTTAGTACAATAAGCCACGTTAAGCCTTATTATAATGGTTTTCTATGGGAGGAAAATGCCTAACGTGTTATTAAACGTGTTAGCGTTCATATTCTGGGCTCATCTGATTTTTTGAACATAGTATGGTTTATTAATATGATATTTACAGAGTTTGGTCTTGTAATATCGCTGTCTTAGTACATTAAGCCACGTTAAGCCTTTTCTTATAACGGTTTTCTATGGGAGGACAATGCTTAACGTGTTATTAAACGTGTTAGCGTTCATATTCTGGGCTCATCTGATTTTTTGAAGATAGTATGGTTTATTAATATGATATTTACAGAGTTTGGTCTTTTAATATCACTGTCTTAGTACATTAAGCCACGTTAAGCCTTTTCTTATAACGGTTTTCTATGGGAGGAAAATGCTTAACGTGTTATTAAACGTGTTAGCGTTCATATTCTGGGCTCATCTGATTTTTTGAACATAGTATGGTTTATTAATATGATATTTACAGAGTTTGGTCTTGTAATATCGCTGTCTTAGTACATTAAGCCACGTTAAGCCTTTTCTTATAACGGTTTTCTATGGGAGGACAATGCTTAACGTGTTATTAAACGTGTTAGCGTTCATATTCTGGGCTCATCTGATTTTTTGAAGATAGTATGGTTTATTAATATGATATTTACAGAGTTTGGTCTTGTATTATCACTGTCTTAGTACATTAAGCCACGTTAAGCCTTTTCTTATAACGGTTTTCTATGGGAGGACAATGCTTAACGTGTTATTAAACGTGTTAGCGTTCATATTCTGGGCTCATCTGATTTTTTGAACATAGTATGGTTTATTAATATGATAGTTACAGAGTTTGGTCTTGTAATATCGCTGTCTTAGTACATTAAGCCACGTTAAGCCTTTTCTTATAACGGTTTTCTATGGGAGGAAAATGCTTAACGTGTTATTAAACGTGTTAGCGTTCATATTCTGGGCTCATCTGATTTTTTGAAGATAGTATGGTTTATTAATATGATAGTTACAGAGTTTGGTCTTTTAATATCACTGTCTTAGTACATTAAGCCACGTTAAGCCTTTTCTTATAACGGTTTTCTATGGGAGGACAATGCTTAACGTGTTATTAAACGTGTTTGCGGTCATATTCTGGGCTCATCTGATTTTTTGAACATAGTATGGTTTATTAATATGATAGTTACAGAGTTTGGTCTTTTAATATCACTGTCTTAGTACATTAAGCCACGTTAAGCCTTTTCTTATAACGGTTTTCTATGGGAGGAAAATGCTTAACGTGTTATTAAACGTGTTAGCGTTCATATTCTGGGCTCATCTGATTTTTTGAACATAGTATGGTTTATTAATATGATATTTACAGAGTTTGGTCTTGTATTATCACTGTCTTAGTACATTAAGCCACGTTAAGCCTTATTATAATGGTTTTCTATGGGAGGAAAATGCTTAACGTGTTATTAAACGTGTTAGCGTTCATATTCTGGGCTCATCTGATTTTTTTGAACATAGTATGGTTTATTAATATGATATTTACAGAGTTTGGTCTTGTATTATCACTGTCTTAGTACATTAAGCCACGTTAAGCCTTTTCTTATAACGGTTTTCTATGGGAGGAAAATGCTTAACGTGTTATTAAACGTGTTAGCGTTCATATTCTGGGCTCATCTGATTTTTTGAACATAGTATGGTTTATTAATATGATATTTACAGAGTTTGGTCTTTTAATATCACTGTCTTAGTACATTAAGCCACGTTAAGCCTTATTATAATGGTTTTCTATGGGAGGAAAATGCTTAACGTGTTATTAAACGTGTTAGCGTTCATATTCTGGGCTCATCTGATTTTTTGAACATAGTATGGTTTATTAATATGATATTTACAGAGTTTGGTCTTTTAATATCACTGTCTTAGTACATTAAGCCACGTTAAGCCTTTTCTTATAACGGTTTTCTATGGGAGGAAAATGCTTAACGTGTTATTAAACGTGTTAGCGTTCATATTCTGGGCTCATCTGATTTTTTGAACATAGTATGGTTTATTAATATGATATTTACAGAGTTTGGTCTTTTAATATCACTGTCTTAGTACATTAAGCCACGTTAAGCCTTATTATAATGGTTTTCTATGTGAGGAAAATGCTTAACGTGTTATTAAACGTGTTAGCGTTCATATTCTGGGCTCATCTGATTTTTTGAACATAGTATGGTTTATTAATATGATATTTACAGAGTTTGGTCTTTTAATATCACTGTCTTAGTACATTAAGCCACGTTAAGCCTTTTCTTATAATGGTTTTCTATGGGAGGAAAATGCTTAACGTGTTATTAAACGTGTTAGCGTTCATATTCTGGGCTCATCTGATTTTTTGAACATAGTATGGTTTATTAATATGATATTTATGGTCTTGTAATATCGCTGTCTTAGTACATTAAGCCACGTTAAGCCTTTTCTTATAACGGTTTTCTATGGGAGGAAAATGCTTAACGTGTTATTAAACGTGTTAGCGTTCATATTCTGGGCTCATCTGATTTTTTGAAGATAGTATGGTTTATTAATATGATATTTACAGAGTTTGGTCTTGTAATATCACTATCTTAGTACATTAAGCCACGTTAAGCCTTTTCTTATAATGGTTTTCTATGTGAGGAAAATGCTTAACGTGTTATTAAACGTGTTTGTGTTCATATTCTGGGCTCATCTGATTTTTTTGAACATAGTATGGTTTATTAATATGATAGTTACAGAGTTTGGTCTTTTAATATCACTGTCTTAGTACATTAAGCCACGTTAAGCCTTTTCTTATAACGGTTTTCTATGGGAGGACAATGCTCAACGTGTTATTAAACGTGTTTGCGTTCATATTCTGGGCTCATCTGATTTTTTGAAGATAGTATGGTTTATTAATATGATATTTACAGAGTTTGGTATTTTAATATCACTGTCTTAGTACATTAAGCCACGTTAAGCCTTTTCTTATAACGGTTTTCTATGGGAGGAAAATGCTTAACGTGTTATTAAACGTGTTAGCGTTCATATTCTGGGCTCATCTGATTTTTTGAACATAGTATGGTTTATTAATATGATATTTACAGAGTTTGGTCTTTTAATATCACTGTCTTAATACATTAAGCCACGTTAAGCCTTTTCTTATAACGGTTTTTCTATGGGAGGACAATGCTTAACGTGTTATTAAACGTGTTTGCGTTCATATTCTGGGCTCATCTGATTTTTTGAAGATAGTATGGTTTATTAATATGATATTTACAGAGTTTGGTCTTTTAATATCACTGTCTTAGTACAATAAGCCACGTTAAGCCTTATTATAATGGTTTTCTATGGGAGGAAAATGCCTAACGTGTTATTAAACGTGTTAGCGTTCATATTCTGGGCTCATCTGATTTTTTGAACATAGTATGGTTTATTAATATGATATTTACAGAGTTTGGTCTTGTAATATCGCTGTCTTAGTACATTAAGCCACGTTAAGCCTTTTCTTATAACGGTTTTCTATGGGAGGAAAATGCTTAACGTGTTATTAAACGTGTTAGCGTTCATATTCTGGGCTCATCTGATTTTTTGAAGATAGTATGGTTTATTAATATGATATTTACAGAGTTTGGTATTTTAATATCACTGTCTTAGTACATTAAGCCACGTTAAGCCTTTTCTTATAACGGTTTTTCTATGGGAGGACAATGCTTAACGTGTTATTAAACGTGTTAGCGTTCATATTCTGGGCTCATCTGATTTTTTGAAGATAGTATGGTTTATTAATATGATATTTACAGAGTTTGGTCTTGTATTATCACTGTCTTAGTACATTAAGCCACGTTAAGCCTTTTCTTATAACGGTTTTCTATGGGAGGAAAATGCTTAACGTGTTATTAAACGTGTTAGCGTTCATATTCTGGGCTCATCTGATTTTTTTGAACATAGTATGGTTTATTAATATGATATTTATGGTCTTGTAATATCACTGTCTTAGTACATTAAGCCACGTTAAGCCTTTTCTTATAACGGTTTTCTATGGGAGGAAAATGCTTAACGTGTTATTAAACGTGTTAGCGTTCATATTCTGGGCTCATCTGATTTTTTGAAGATAGTATGGTTTATTAATATGATATTTACAGAGTTTGGTCTTGTATTATCACTGTCTTAGTACATTAAGCCACGTTAAGCCTTTTCTTATAACGGTTTTCTATGGGAGGAAAATGCTTAACGTGTTATTAAACGTGTTAGCGTTCATATTCTGGGCTCATCTGATTTTTTTGAACATAGTATGGTTTATTAATATGATATTTATGGTCTTGTAATATCACTGTCTTAGTACATTAAGCCACGTTAAGCCTTTTCTTATAATGGTTTTCTATGGGAGGACAATGCTTAACGTGTTATTAAAGGTCCCATGACATGGGGTTATTATATTATTTTATAATGTGTCCTGGGTTGCCCTTATAATGTTAGTATGTTTTTTAGATAGAAAATAGTCATAATTTTGAAACAAAAGGCATTTTTCCTAGCCCAGTTTTAGCCTCTGATTTGAACGCTCTGTTTGAAGGGGCGTGTCTGTGTGAGATTCAGTGTAACCGGCCACTGCTGTGATTGGCTGACATGCTTGCATATGAAATAGCTACTTTACATGTGAAACTCTCTCGAATACTTTTACTACAGTTATTATACGTTTTTACTATTACAGCTATCGAGATAAACAAATCGTCAGAAGTTTTTAAAGTATTTAGATCTATTCCCATCACATAAAATGTTGCCGTGATGAGCATTGCGCAAGCAGATGACAGTCTGTTGTTGATCGCGAGAATGAAGATATTAGGCTTGTTTGAGATGCGCCTTGCCTCGCCTGAATTGTATGTGAGAGTAGGCGGCTGCAGTGAGGGGAGGAGTGAAAAAAGTGCAGGCAAGCCAGACAGTTCTCTCTTCTCGCAGTGGATCTGACACCTGTGAGATCAAAGATGGATATCGCGGGATTCACGGGATTCACGCTCGTGCACAGTGTTGCTAATAAACTGGATGTAATTTAAGTTCTGTTGCTTTTATATGAAAATAAATATAATGAACAAGACACCCAAATCACTTGTTAGGCTATATAATCCCATTCCAAATACGTGTTTATCAATCTTTTTTTTTCTTTAATACATGTGTTTATATATATATATATATATATTACATAATCACATAATCCATATAGAGATCGCACTGTCAGAGAGTTTGGGAATATTCACAGATCATTTATACACATAAAACATGATATCAGAGTTTTAATATCAAACATTTTAAAAGAGAACAATACATCATGGTTGTTTAAACCAATGAGCATTAAGCTGTGTCGTCAGCAAGTCGTTTCCCATCATGCTTTTGATCCGCGCAGTCGGTGGAGAGCAACTGCGCTCGACTGCAGAATCCGACAGGTGTGCCTTGCGCTCGCGAGAGATTTTTGACATACGTCAGCATGACATCAGAGCCAGGCGGAACGCAGTCGGACACATTTCTAACCGGCATGCATCTCGCGGTGATCACCGGTGATCGGTTCTGCGCAGATTTTGCTCATGTCAAACAAGCCTCTTGTCATGGCAACGCAGTTTCTGCACTCTCTCTAATGCTTTCACCAATGCAAACACGATGATGTAAATACAGTAAGAGCTTCATGTGCAGTGTAACGTGCGTCATTGATAATTTCATAACGAGTTTGGCAAGTGTCCAGATAAACTAGATCGCGCTGTGTCCATGAGAAAATGAGCTAGGAAGTAACGTTAGGAACGCGTGCGCGCGATTCCTACAAAGATTGTTCTTTGATCGCTTTCTGTATATAATTGATTCACAATTTAAATACGATTATTTTCATCCTACTAAAAGAAACGATGTGAAGTTGATATTTTAGTCACTGGCTTGACTTACTGAGGCATAAACAGCAGTATTGAACGATTTGAGAGAAAGATTACCTGTCTGAACTTGAACAATTGAACATCAGAAATTGTTGCTCGGCTCGATCGATTTATTTCCAGACGTTCGTCGAGGCCAGCTCTGTAGTGATCCAAGTTGAGGAATAAGTCGTCGGTGAAATGTAAGTTATGCCGCAGACATGCACAACTTTGGGGAGTTGTGTCGGCGCATTTTCAGAGGAAATTAAATTAATCCACTGGTTCTTCTGGGGCTTGGATGAAGGAACTAAAAAAACGCTTCGGTGTTCATTTGTACATCCAATTATTGAGCAATTATTATGCTTCGCTCGCTCAAAAGCCATGATATCTCCGTGGACAAACTAAAATCGCGCGCACGCGTTCCTGCTTCCTAGCTCATTTTCTCATGGACGGGAAATATTCTCTGGGCGGGCAAAGCAGAGAAAGGGGAGGTAACATTTCCTCCGTATGACGTCATACGGAGGAGATTCACGATCAGCCCGATTGAGCTTCCACTTTTTCAAAGGCAGAGAAAAATAGCAAAAGCTCGATTTACACCGATTGAAATTTCTAGAAACTTGGGGACCATATACAGGCTAGGGGAACTCATATAAATGTTAAAAAACCTCAAAAAGTGAAAATTTCATGTCATGGGACCTTTAAACGTGTTAGCGTTCATATTCTGGGCTCATCTGATTTTTTGAAGATAGTATGGTTTATTAATATGATATTTACAGAGTTTGGTCTTTTAATATCACTGTCTTAGTACATTAAGCCACGTTAAGCCTTTTCTTATAACGGTTTTCTATGGGAGGACAATGCTTAACGTGTTATTAAACGTGTTAGCGTTCATATTCTGGGCTCATCTGATTTTTTTGAACATAGTATGGTTTATTAATATGATATTTATGGTCTTGTAATATCACTGTCTTAGTACATTAAGCCACGTTAAGCCTTTTCTTATAACGGTTTTCTATGGGAGGAAAATGCTTAACGTGTTATTAAACGTGTTAGCGTTCATATTCTGGGCTCATCTGATTTTTTGAACATAGTATGGTTTATTAATATGATATTTACAGAGTTTGGTCTTTTAATATCACTGTCTTAGTACATTAAGCCACGTTAAGCCTTTTCTTATAACGGTTTTCTATGTGAGGAAAATGCTTAACGTGTTATTAAACGTGTTAGCGTTCATATTCTGGGCTCATCTGATTTTTTGAAGATAGTATGGTTTATTAATATGATATTTACAGAGTTTGGTCTTTTAATATCACTGTCTTAGTACATTAAGCCACGTTAAGCCTTATTATAATGGTTTTCTATGGGAGGAAAATGCTTAACGTGTTATTAAACGTGTTTGCGTTCATATTCTGGGCTCATCTGATTTTTTGAACATAGTATGGTTTATTAATATGATATTTACAGAGTTTGGTCTTTTAATATCACTGT
This sequence comes from Phoxinus dragarum, assembly GCA_033366665.1. Taxonomy (NCBI): domain Eukaryota; kingdom Metazoa; phylum Chordata; class Actinopteri; order Cypriniformes; family Leuciscidae; genus Phoxinus; species Phoxinus dragarum. The sequence continues at coordinate 15,877 of JARPMJ010004487.1, forward strand.
CTTAATACATTAAGCCACGTTAAGCCTTTTCTTATAACGGTTTTCTATGGGAGGACAATGCTTAACGTGTTATTAAACGTGTTAGCGTTCATATTCTGGGCTCATCTGATTTTTTGAAGATAGTATGGTTTATTAATATGATATTTACAGAGTTTGGTCTTGTAATATCACTGTCTTAGTACATTAAGCCACGTTAAGCCTTTTCTTATAACGGTTTTCTATGGGAGGAAAATGCTTAACGTGTTATTAAACGTGTTAGCGTTCATATTCTGGGCTCATCTGATTTTTTTGAACATAGTATGGTTTATTAATATGATATTTACAGAGTTTGGTCTTTTAATATCACTGTCTTAGTACATTAAGCCACGTTAAGCCTTTTCTTATAACGGTTTTCTATGGGAGGAAAATGCTTAACGTGTTATTAAACGTTTTTGCGTTCATATTCTGGGCTCATCTGATTTTTTGAAGATAGTATGGTTTATTAATATGATAGTTACAGAGTTTGGTCTTGTATTATCACTGTCTTAATACATTAAGCCACATTAAGCCTTTTCTTATAACGGTTTTCTATGGGAGGAAAATGCTCAACGTGTTATTAAACGTGTTTGCGTTCATATTCTGGGCTCATCTGATTTTTTGAACATAGTATGGTTTATTAATATGATATTTACAGAGTTTGGTCTTTTAATATCACTGTCTTAGTACATTAAGCCACGTTAAGCCTTATTATAATTGTTTTCTATGGGAGGAAAATGCTTAACGTGTTATTAAACGTGTTAGCGTTCATATTCTGGGCTCATCTGATTTTTTTGAACATAGTATGGTTTATTAATATATTTACAGAGTTTGGTCTTGTATTATCACTGTCTTAGTACATTAAGCCACGTTAAGCCTTATTATAATGGTTTTCTATGGGAGGAAAATGCCTAACGTGTTATTAAACGTGTTAGCGTTCATATTCTGGGCTCATCTGATTTTTTGAAGATAGTATGGTTTATTAATATGATATTTACAGAGTTTGGTCTTGTATTATCACTGTCTTAGTACATTAAGCCACGTTAAGCCTTTTCTTATAACGGTTTTCTATGGGAGGACAATGCTTAACGTGTTATTAAACGTGTTAGCGTTCATATTCTGGGCTCATCTGATTTTTTGAAGATAGTATGGTTTATTAATATGATATTTACAGAGTTTGGTCTTGTATTATCACTGTCTTAGTACATTAAGCCACGTTAAGCCTTATTATAATGGTTTTCTATGGGAGGAAAATGCCTAACGTGTTATTAAACGTGTTAGCGTTCATATTCTGGGCTCATCTGATTTTTTGAAGATAGTATGGTTTATTAATATGATATTTACAGAGTTTGGTCTTTTAATATCACTGTCTTAGTACATTAAGCCACGTTAAGCCTTTTCTTATAACGGTTTTCTATGGGAGGAAAATGCTTAACGTGTTATTAAACGTGTTAGCGTTCATATTCTGGGCTCATCTGATTTTTTTTGAACATAGTATGGTTTATTAATATGATATTTATGGTCTTGTAATATCACTGTCTTAGTACATTAAGCCACGTTAAGCCTTTTCTTATAATGGTTTTCTATGGGAGGAAAATGCCTAACGTGTTATTAAACGTGTTAGCGTTCATATTCTGGGCTCATCTGATTTTTTTGTAGATAGTATGGTTTATTAATATGATATTTACAGAGTTTGGTCTTTTAATATCACTGTCTTAGTACAGATGGTACTCAACCAGAATGCCTATTACCGCCGCGACAGGCACCGCGGCAAAACTACCGCGGTAAAAATAATCCAGTCACATTTCAAAGTCATTCGCGAAATGACCGCCAGGTGGCGCAGAGGGACATTGTGCAAAACAGCAGCTATTGCCGTATTTTGAAATGTAAGCGGGGTTAATGTCAATTAACAGATGAAATAGGCTACTATAGAACATTGTTTAGGACAGAAAAATAGAATCATAATTTAAAAATAGAGACGAGAACAATATAGCCTTTATTTCATATTGTAGCCTACGCCTAGACGTCGGTGGGCGACATAAGCCTATTGCCCGTTGGGAGCAGTGTGATAAAATAATAATAACAGAAATAACGAACAAATATAAATTAGGTGCAAAGAAGCTGATTATTTGTTTACTACTCTATTGAGGAATGAGACGAATGATGAGCGCTTCTCTGAAACAGATTGGATAAACCGGGCATTTCTAAATGAGTACATTCATGGCCGAGTGGTAGAACTGACGTATCGGTCATTTGGATGACACGGGTTCGAATCCTGAACAAACATAGACTATTGTAGATTTTATATTAGACTATTAATGCATGTCATTGCCTGTTATTAATGCAGACAATCAAACAAACAAAACATTTTTTTTTTACAGGATTGCCTTTTTTTTGGTTCCTATAAAGAGTTTGTAAAACATGGTTTTAAGCAAGGTGGGATTTGCCAGGGGGGACGGGGATTTCCTTCTGGTCTAAACATCCCTGCTTCTGCTGAATTATTTTAATCCCCTTCCCTCCACAGTAATCAATGCTATAAATTACTTCACCAATAGACCATTTAAAATATATAAAATAAAGATATGCAACAGGCACGTTTAAACGACAAACAATAAAATCAGAACCAGTTTCAGTTCATGGTTCCCTTAATAATGCACGGCTTTCAAAATGTCACAAAGCTTTTTGAGATTGTTTTGAATGAAATATTGAAGTTTATAATTAAGTATTTTGGCACATCACGCCGAGTGGCGCTATCCATTGTTCTAAAGTCGGGTTTTATTCTGGCATGTTGAATTAGTGTTCGACAGACGCGGCTGCGCGTTCATTTGGATTTATTTTTCTCATAACAGACAGCTAAAATAACTTAGGCCTTTTAGGCTACTCCGTAGTTTTTAGTCATACAGATCAGAGTAGAGTAGCCTATATCGTTCAAAACTGTAAACTTTTATTCATATTCAAACTTGTATTCAAAAGTTTATCTGTCGTCTCTGTCTCCGGGAACTGCACGTCACAAAAATTAACCGAAAGCCACTTTCCTCCGCTCAGTCACGATAAGAAATCGGCTATGTCTAAAGCCTTTAAATGTCTAAATATTTAATAAATGTTATCTGATTAGGTAATCCGTATGAAACCGAGAGGTGCAGAGGATCTACTCAAACTAGCTGTGAGCGCTTCCCAATGATGAACGGACAAGGGTGAAAATCTCAAATGTAGTCTTAGGCTAAATCACCCTGAATTAAATTGTAAAAATAGATCAGATAATTTATTTGTCGAAATGTTGCGATATTGTTTCATTTAAGTTCATAATTATTATATAAATGTTATTTAGTTTAGCAGCAGCAAGCACTGTGGTTCGAGATTTATATATAAAAAATATATAATAATAGCTAATTCACAAATCGCGCACCCTGGTTGTAAGGATCCAAATATCCCCGTGGAATTTAACATTGAGTTGAACATTGTATTCATGACAACAAATGAACATGCGTTTGAACAAATGAACTTGAACAAATGAACATGCGTTTGAACAAATGAACATGCGTTTGTATTTAGGTTTGCTTGGAAAAAGCTGGCCCAAACCGAGGTAGTGTTTTATTTCTTCAATTATTGAAATAATTAAATGTTTATTAATAAACTTTTATGACAGAAACATTAGCCTACATAGCCTAAATAATTTAATTATTTCATTATCAACACTTTACTAGCCTAATGCTATGTCTAGAATTAAGTGTGAATTCCGACTTCTCTTTGTTTTAAGTCGGTCTCAGACTCAGATCGCCTGTGGGGGGTTGGGGGGTTCAGGAGGTGTTAATGTTCTGTTCATATGCAGAGTGAGCCTGATGACCAGGCAAAGGCAAAATACTTTTAAAGATAAATCTCTCGATGTGTCCAAATGTAGGCCCTTAAATTATAAATATTGTAGTTTTATGTGTGTTATTTAAAGAGGTTTCACACACACTTTCAGTTGAAGTGTTCAATCCATTTGTTTCAACTGGTTTTGTAGAATTTTAACATGTTTGAGTAGTGTGTTTGTCAACAATCTGGCATTATCTAAACATGAACTATCGACGAAACGCGTTCTTGCCAACTAAACGAATGCGAGTGAGCAGCAGATACAGAGCTATTTATTCGCGATCCACCTCGTTTTATTGTACGGTGAATTCAACCAGGCATTCTGTTTGAAGCAAGACTCAATCATTTGTTACAGTTTTTTTTTCGTGATTTGTATGGATGACACACAGCGACATCAGTAGCCTATTATCAGCTGTATAATGGGGTTTTACCCTGAAATCTTGTTTAATGCAGAGAGAGACCCCGGCCGCGCGCAGTGCAGGGAGACTAAATAAACTAAAATAAAAGAGTTCCAGCGCGAGAGAGAAGCAAAGAAAATCTTAATTTATGTTGCTTTGAACTATTTTCGTTTTGAAGACTAGCTTACTGTTTTAATTGTTTATTTAGCTGCAATTTATTTGGCAATACAGATTTAAAATGTCGCAAGAATAAGATTCTGTTTCTTACTTAATAAACTCTAACTCGATGCAACCCTGTTTTAAATAAATAAACTGCCCCCGACACTTTATTTAAACCTTGAAATGTCCAGGATCTGTTTTTAAAAATTTCTTCCTTGTCAGTCATCTCAATTTCGTGGATGATTCACAAAACAATAATTTAGCAGATTAAAGATAGCTTCGTCATTTTCATTTTCTGACGCGATCGGCTGATAATCTTCCTTCATCAGTTTTGTCGTCTGTGCAGCGGCTCTACTGGAATCTAGCAAATGTATGTTGTAATGTGCCATTGATAATTAAACAAAACACTTGACTTTAATAAACAGTTACCTATCTAAGCATCAAGAATGGTAAAACATTTAACGCTGTCATCCAAAGTTAGAGAGATTCGATCTCGCATCGCTTGAAGCTCCGTGATGCTCGTGCTGTTGCGTTGTCCACTGCGCTACCGTCGGTCTGCAGATAATACGTTGCTCTTGCAAAGCCTCATTGATGTAGCCTAATATTTTTCTATTGCAATGTTTTGTGTTGAAATGTTTTCATTATTTATTCAATGTATTAGGCCTACATTTAATTTCAGTCTTGTGATTATATGAATTCATTTAACTACATGTTTAACTTGAATTGATCTGTTTTACCACATTTCAATCACTCTCAATGAGCCGCGGCGCGGCGGCAGATTACGCACTTTTCAAAGTCTGCGATTGTAGCGCCTCTTAGCGGTCAAAGGCAGCAAATACACCCCCGCAAAGTCTCATTCTGGTTGAGTACCATCTGTGCATTAAGCCACGTTAAGCCTTATTATAATGGTTTTCTATGGGAGGAAAATGCTTAAAGGGTAAGTTCGGTATTTTACACTTAAAGCCCTGTTTACAGATCGTATCTGATGAAATAGAACGGTTAAGATAAAAATTTGGACACATGCTCCTGTCCCGAGAATTTTAGGTTTATTTAGCTTTTGTGGACCTATTTTGCCAAACGCGTCACTGCAACTTAAAAATGGATTCCGAGACATTTATATGGGAGGATGAGTCGGTTTTGAGATCGATTTTGATGGACAGGGTTACAGGTTTGAGCCTGAATATTCAGAGGAGGAATTTCTGCAAAGAAAGGCAGAGTTTGAACGGCAGTTGACAACGGAGTCCAGTGTTACGCCTGTTGCCGAAGCTGCTGCTGTCTCAAGGCTTACAGGCACTTGGTGGTGTTCCTGTTGAAAGTGTAGACAGATGTCTAACGTTACAGTTTGTGCTGCACCGAATGGGACCTACTGGTTACAGAGTGGATGGAGAATCTAAAGTCTCCGTTGACGAAACCGAGGTCTCGCCGACTTGTGTCACATATCGTGATGTTCGGGATTTGCTCAGGACACCTGTTATCGAGACATTCTTCTACGTCCCGAAACATAATTGGAAAAAGCGTCCTAGGCCAGAGGGGTTGAATGGCCAGTTATCAGATCGGTAAGTAATCTTAGAGTAATTGGCTACTTCATGATCGGTAAATCTGTTATCGAGAGTAACTTAGCCTAGCCCACTTTTGATGGTAACCTCGTCATACATTTACATTTATTCATTTAGCTGACGCTTTTATCCAAAGTGACTTACAATTGCTATATGTCAGAGGTCGCACGCCTCTGGAGCAAGTAGGGGTTAAGTGTCTTGCTCAGGGACACATTGGTGTCTCACAGTGGATTCGAACCCGGGTCTCTCACACCAAAGGCAAGTGTCTTATCCATTGCGCCATCACCACCCTTTACCACCATACACATTAGAGTGTCTATTATTCAAGCTCTCAACGGAAGAATCACGGGTGTGACGCGTTTGGCAAAATAGGTCCACAAAAGCTAAATAAACCTAAAATTCTCGGGACAGGAGCATGTGTCCAAAGTTTAATCTTAACCGTTCTATTTCATCAGATACGATCTGTAAACAGGGCTTTAAGTGTAAAATACCGAACTTGTCCTTTAACGTGTTATTAAACGTGTTTGCGTTCACATTCTGGGCTCATTTTTTTTTGAAGATAGTATGGTTTATTAATATGATATTTACAGAGTTTGGTCTTTTAATATCACTGTCTTAGTACATTAAGCCACGTTAAGCCTTTTCTTATAACGGTTTTCTATGGGAGGAAAATGCTTAACGTGTTATTAAACGTGTCAGCGTTCATATTCTGGGCTCATCTGATTTTTTGAACATAGTATGGTTTATTAATATGATATTTACAGAGTTTGGTCTTGTAATATCACTGTCTTAGTACATTAAGCCACGTTAAGCCTTATTATAATGGTTTTCTATGGGAGGAAAATGCTTAACGTGTTATTAAACGTGTTAGCGTTCACATTCTGGGCTCATCTGATTTTTTTGAACATAGTATTTTTTTATTTTTTTAATTTTTTTATTTTGAAAAACAAAACAAAAAGGGACAATACATATTAATGAACATTTTCACAAATGTAAATATGTCAGATTATAGCCTTAGGCTAATTTCCATCTGCAGACCCTCTGGCAGGTTGGTGTTACACACAAATGAATACATACATACAAATACACTATATACAAACTATGTACAGAGAGACAACGACAAGAACAGTGATCACATCATGTTAAAACAAACAATAACAACAAGAGTGGACAACAAAAGACATATAGAAAAAAGAAAATCATCGACTGTATTGCACAAACCACAATTTTGCACATGCCCAGACTGACCTAATATTGCACTGACCCATATTACACCATTCTATATTGCACTGACCCCTATTGCACAACCCATGTTATACTGACTCTTATAGCACAACCCGTATTACACTGATAATTGTATCCCCCTTGTAATGCATTTACTCTGTTTTACGTTTGATATATAATGATTAACTAAACATGATTACATGTTTGTGTGTCCCTCAGCCACACTTTTAAATTACTCCTAAAGGTAGGAAGACTTGTGCTTTCCCTCATTAACAGTGGAATACTATTCCAGAAACTCACTCCCTGATATGACAGGACGTTCTGTGAAAAGGCGGTCCGCCTAAATGCCAAGTCACAATCACCTCTCATAGTGGATCTAGTCACTCGAGAACCGGCAACACTGCTAGACTTTTGTTTAATAAAATCACTCAATGGTGGAGGCGCCAGACCATGTATAACCTTGTAGATTAGACAGGCTGATTTAAATAATTTGAAATTAGCAAAATTTAAAAGCTTATATTTATCTAAAATTTGACAAGTATGTTATGGTTTACTAATTACAAATTAGTATGGTTTATTAATATGATAGTTACAGAGTTTGGTCTTTTAATATCACTGTCTTAGTACATTAAGCCACGTTAAGCCTTATTATAATGGTTTTCTATGGGAGGACAATGCTTAACGTGTTATTAAACGTGTTTGCGTTCATATTCTGGGCTCATCTGATTTTTTGAAGATAGTATGGTTTATTAATATGATAGTTACAGAGTTTGGTCTTTTAATATCACTGTCTTAGTACATTAAGCCACGTTAAGCCTTTTCTTATAACGGTTTTCTATGGGAGGAAAATGCTTAACGTGTTATTAAACGTGTTTGCGTTCATATTCTGGGCTCATCTGATTTTTTGAAGATAGTATGGTTTATTAATATGATAGTTACAGAGTTTGGTCTTTTAATATCACTGTCTTAGTACATTAAGCCACGTTAAGCCTTTTCTTATAACGGTTTTCTATGGGAGGAAAATGCCTAACGTGTTATTAAACGTGTTAGCGTTCACATTCTGGGCTCATCTGATTTTTTTGAACATAGTATGGTTTATTAATATGATATTTACAGAGTTTGGTCTTGTATTATCACTGTCTTAGTACATTAAGCCACGTTAAGCCTTATTATAATGGTTTTCTATGGGAGGAAAATGCCTAACGTGTTATTAAACGTGTTAGCGTTCATATTCTGGGCTCATCTGATTTTTTGAAGATACAAAAGTAGGCTACTCTGACCTCAGTCAGACTATACTATTAATAATAATAATACATTTTATTTCTAATGTGCTTTTCTTAGACTCAATTAAAGCGCTACAATACACAAGAGAATAACAACAATATAATGCAATAAAACAATCACAATTCAGTTTTCAGTGGGCTACATATATTAAGCTTGTTTTACAGAAAATAATGCGATCAACTTAGGCTTACAATAAGTCTGTTTATTGTCAAAAGTCGCTTGGAACAAAAGCATTCAGTAACATAAAAACATTGAGTGGATATATGGACATAACCCACTTTAACATTTCAATTATTTAAAATTGCAACATGAAAGTAACCAACTCTGATGATGACTCATGTTCGATAGTTGACTTGAACACAATGAGCAAGAAGAAGAAAACACACCTACTGTGTCAAACACAAGATGAAATATTCTGCAGCAAAGTCATATACAAGTTATTGCTTTCAACGCAAAATGACTTCATTTAACTCTTATAAGGTTTTCCCTAGACTGTGCAAATGTTAGAATAGTGTGCCAGTTTGCTTTGCCATCAGCTCTTTTGCTATCAAAATGACAATATCAACTTTTTCAATACCAGGGATTCAATTCAATTCAATTCACATTAGCGATTTCCACTTATTATTATGTCTAGTCCGTCAAGATTAGTGATGCAAACCTTATTTCAAAAGTTAAAGTTAGGCTATAGCTACTCACCACCAAACATTAAAACCTTGCAGGAAAAAAAAGGGCTGGACAATTGTTCTTTTTCCTGCCTTTGTCCCACTTCACACTCACAGCCGTCTTCATCCTCGAGTCTGGGACACTGTTTGAACATGTCTGCTGGTCTTCGGTACTCATCCAGTCAACTTGACCCACTTCCACGGTCTTGTCCTTGAAATCATATATGGCAAATGCCATTGGGAAATTGTTGTCACTGACGTTTTTTCTTTATTTTCTTTTTTCTGTGCTGGTGGTGTTGCTAAATGGATGACAACCGGGAGTTAATTAGGCAATAGCAAAGACTCAGATGTGAGCGAACGGATCACATGACCACATATCGCGACAGGACAGGTCACTGCTCTTTGTTGTTGTTGTTGTTGTTGTGTTTTTCGGAGATTCTATGATGCAGGTGCTTGCAACATAAATAATGGCAAAACGTGCAGGACCTTACAAAAGGTACTTAGAGGACGGCACAGAAAGAATTACAAGGAGAACCAGGTCCAGATGGATTGAAAATGACATTATGGTAAAACATCTTTATTTGTCATTTTGTATAGAAAAGGTGGGATTTTTTTTGTTGTATTTATGAAGCTAACCAGTGTTGTGCCGAATTTCGACTCCTTGCCAGAATTCGAGTGCCCTTTGTGCACGCCATACACTTAAAAAAAATATGAACGACGCCCAGTCACTCTTCAATTTTAGAAAAGTGAAGCTGCCAGTTCCCAATATGGCGCTGGCATCTTGGGATCGGAGTCTGCGCTGTAGTGAGCGCAAAGATGAGCCGCGGTATCCGGCGGTATCAGGTAGCCTATCAATATACATGAGTAATGCGTCCAGCAGTGGACCAGATGAAGTGGACAAGGAAAAGTCCCTCAGAACCAGACTATTGTGGACATTCAAGAGTTGTAGTTTACATTGTTTGTTTACAGCTTGTTGTTCCAAGGCAACAAATCTCAAATATGCTAGGCCAGTTCATTTGGTGAGCACATCCATGCTCTTCAGAGGATGACCTGTGAACTCTGTTGACCATGACCTTTCGTCCAGTGCCACTCTCATGCCAAAATGTCAGCTTTGCGTCCCAAGATATTACATGTGGTTAGTGGGTTGCTGTGATATTTGGGGGTTCACAAGGAAGGTTCCACTTTATTGTGGTGACCCTATGACCTTTCGTCTAGCAGCTACCCTCCTTTTGCCCAAATGACAAACTCCACTCTCTACTTGTGTCTTGTTAGCACATGTGGGCACCAGAAAGGTGCAGTACAGTGAAATAAAATGTCATATTTGCACTTTTTAACCTGTAGAACGAGGAAGACCTGTCAGACTGTGAAGATGAAGCCGGTGTGGGCAGAGAAGACTTGATGGAGGGAGTACTAGTGGAGGAAACGCATCTGAATCTTCAGTGGTTGTGGAGGAAACGGTTCAGCGACTCAGGGATTTTCTTAGTGTAATAGTTCACGTAAAGGAGCCAATTAGATAAAATAAGTGCTTTTCCGTATGAAATGGACTAAAAAGCGGTCATTAATCACATTAACTACTCAAGTGTTGTATTGCCAATGATTTATGTCACTGTACATAAAAATACTTGCTTCTTTTCCTATTTGGCTCTTTGTAATGAGATTTAAAATCGCATCTGCTTGTATAGCTTATTATAGAAGCCGGTATGAATAAATTCTGTTGCAATACTCTTACACCTTGGAAGAACTGCCAATAAAATCAGTAAAAATGATCCGGGTCTGTGTGGGTTATTATCGCTATGTACACGATCAGGTTCAGTTCCATGCTTATTTTATGTACTCTATAAGCTATTCCACTGAAAGATTATTACTACATACACTTGAACATGTTAGTTCATAAGACAGTGTGTAATATTATGTATTTATTAAGTTAATCTTGTCCAGAAAAAAAATGCTGAAAATAAATAGTTGTAGCCTAAATATAATTTATTCTGAAGGAATATTCTCATCAGTGCTCAGTCAGCTTGATATATTTAAATCTGCATATTTAGGATATTTGAACCTTTATAAAGTTAAAATATCCTAAATGTGCCGATTGTCTGCGATGCCGGTGTAAATCGGTTGTGAGATCTAAACTATTAAGGAAAAATCCTTAATCGCAGACAATGACCTCATTCAGATAATGTTGCACAATTAAACTGAAAGATGATAACGCACAAAGGTGACATTTCATTTTATTTATTGCTCTTATATTCTGTGGAGAAACTGAGATAGTGAAATATATTATATATATTATGTTTAAAGTAGATAGTAGATATTTCTCTGCACCACAAACATAATTTTTAACTATAAATTCTTAGTGAGTTTGAAAAAGTTCATTCCGATCATTTGTAATATGAGTACTTCACTTTATTCATCGACAATTCATCATTATATCACACATTTTTAGTATTTGGTTTAATTATAGATGTAAGCCAGAAGCTTTTGAAATAATCTCAGTGGTATTGTTAGCTTTTGGGAATCTGTGATTTATCCTTTGAATCCATCCTTTATCCTCATAATTTTAATACATTTTCTATATGAATGTCTAATTCGTTTGAAAGGGACTTTTATTTTGGTATGGCAGCATGACGTCATTAGACTGCGCCGCGCTCCTGCAACTGTGATTCTGCTGAAGAAAGGTTTGTGTTTTTAATCATTTAAAGTGTTTGAATCAATACAATCCGTTCAGGCGATTATATAGAAAACTTTGAAAGTAAGTCATTTTGAATGTAATATTAATGAACAGGTGTTATATGAGTAAAGCGCATCCTCACATGTGACTAACAGAAAAGCTGCGTCTCATTTCGCTCCCTATATTGTGAATCAGTTCATCATAAACACGCGCTTTGCTCTCTGGCAAGTAATGATAGAGAAACGGAGCTTGTCGAAACCGGCTCAGATTCAATTGAATCAAATGATTCAGAGTTCATAAGCGCTCGAGTCACCGAGTCCCGCGGACGACTCCTGCAGTTCACCAGTGTAAACACATAGACAGTATATAAACGTGTTAATGCAGCAACAACAACACACACATGTGGAATGACGAGGGATGCGTATCATTAATGTTTTAATGGGTCTACTACTCTAATCGATACCGCTTAGGACTGGGCGATATGGCCAACATTTATATCACAATATTCTTAATTTCGGCCGATATAATTCCGATAATCATGAACAATATAAAAACCTCACGAAAAACTGCCAAGAACGCCCACAAACTTGTACCTACAAACTTCTGAAAAATTTATTTTCCAAGTGTCTGAAACCTCCTCCTATAAAACTATATAGTATTTTAGAAATAAAAATGGTACAAATAAATTATTGTTAATGTTTTATTTGTATTTAGCCTTCATACAAGCCGTCAACCTTGCCATGAAAAAATAACGTTATTATCAAAATATCAAACCCTTTCTAAGTTGTCCATTTGGGTCTGTATTTTTTTTTTATTGATGTGCTGTCATGTAAATTTTACCTCAGATAAGGGGTGCACAGATACTAAAATTGCTTTTTCAAACAAACATATTTCATGCTTTAAAAAGAGGGATCAGAGACTCTTATACTTTATGTTGACATTAAGCATTTTGCAGGAAGATGGGAGCATGACTGAGATATAAATACACTCACTTTATTATAACTGCATTGCCCTTTAAATGTATAAAGACTATAGTATTTAGGAAGTCACGACGCTTCAGTGCTGTGTCACGTCCGTAACGATTTAAAGAATAAGTTTATATTGTATAATAATAATTATTACAATTAATTTGAAATTGTATGTACAAAGCCAAAATATGTCCATTCTAGTTATGATTGACAATTCATCTCACTCATTTGCTCTAAACAACCTAATTATGTGTTACGGACGCTTCATATTAAATCATGCATGATTTGACCAGCGCATATTAGTTTATAATGACACATAACAAAGGCAATCAAGAAGCATTCTGATTAAATCAATACGAAAAGATAAATTCATCAACTTTACAACATAAACCGATCTATTGCTTGAAACGGAGTGGGAAGAAGTCAAACTTATTTAAACCCACCCCGGTCTTTCAACAAGTTCAACATGTTGTTACTGTTAAAAAACCTGCACATATATTAAATTGATCTCTATTACTGTAACATTTTAGAAATCAATTAATACTAGTACCATAATGTTAGTATTATTACAGTCCCAGAGAGAGAGAGAAATATGAGACGAGCCTTTCGTGATGACGACTCACTGTGGTCAAGAGCAGTTATTTCTGTGGTCATTGTAGATCTGCGATTTCTGGACAAAATCTCTACTTTAATTGGTAAGTAATTTGATATCTATATGTATGTACATTTTACTTTAGAGAAAAAGTGTATAAATTATATATATCGAACACACTGGCCATGGAATGGCTAATGAAAAAATCAGCTTAGTCAGCTTTTAACTATTTTTTATTACAAAATATCAATGTGAATAACAGTAATTAATACAACAACCAATAATAACAAATAAATGCAATAACAAATAAAGAAACAACAATAAAATGTATATTTATAATTATACATCTCATCCTACAGCGCAATGGCAAAAACTAATACTGACAATGTACATTCAGAGAGACAAAGAGGAATAATGAACATTTCAAGGAAAAGGAAAGGATAAGGAAAAAAGCAGAAAGACTAAGAAAGAAAGAAACACAGTCAAAACCAAGAGCCAGAAACCGTTAGGGAGCTTGCGAGACAAAGACAGAGGAAAAGGCCCCACTAAATTCACCTTTTAAAACGAGACCGACTAGGCAAGGCTGTAAACGAGCACTCCAAGCTTTACCTAGCAGCCCTCGATAAAATGTTTAGTTAAAAAAAACAATATAATAATCAAAAAAGACTTCACATTTAAAAAAGAAATATAATACAAACACATTTCCAAAACTGTAAAAGGTTAGGTTATTTAAAAATTAAAAATAAACTCAAATAGGCCTAATAATAATAATAATAATAATTATTATTATTATTACATTGAGGCTACACATTTAGAAGATGCGTTTATCCAACAACTTACAAAAAAGGAACACAGCAATTAGTCAAATGACAGCCAAAATGGGTTTTAACTTTGCGATCATTTTGACACAAAACATAATATTGCGATCACAATTGCGTTTTGCATACCGCTCTCCAGACCGTTTGTCCTATATAGACACAGGCCTACACACTTATACAATCGGACATCGTTTCAGTTCACCTAACCTTGGTCTGAGGCGAAACCGGCGATCTCCACTCTGGAGAATATCGATATGATAAAAATACAAAATGGCAGCTGATGTATCTTAGCCATTCCGTATCTTTCGGGGTCTATAGTAACACCACATTATCAAGCAATATCATGTCCGAACTGAGTTTTGAACATGCCCACGCTGGTTAAATTTTAGCAGCATGAGAGATATGCGTGTACGGAGGCTAATCTATAACATGGTGATTTCAGTTTAAATTGGATTAATTGTGCAGCCTTACCTTACTGATGTCTGAGATGTTTGTTGTTTCAAATACCCAACAGAAACACACAAATAAGTCTCTGTTCAAGTTTTTAAAGCATTTTCTCTGATTTTCCAGCGTCAGCCAAGTGTCGATTTCAGAACTGTCATGTCCGTACAACGTTTTTTCCTCGTAAATGAAAAAAAAAAAAAAAATTATGTTCTACAGAGAGCTAACACTCTTCCCTTCGGTTGGTATTATTTATTTTGGCTTGTGCATTTTAATTCGCAGAATTTCTACAAAGTATGTTGTCTCCCACAAACTCAAGTCTTTTTTATGTCACGTCCGTAATGCATGTGTATTTCCCTCATATATATAAAACGCATGTGTAGACTGATATTTTTCTAATGTCTGGACTCCTTTATTAAGGGAGTATGGACATATAAACAGACGTTTAAATATATTGGCATTAAATGCATTTTCTGAAAATTTATATTTTACGTTTTGACCGCAAATGTCACGTACATAACGCTGGAATTGCTCCACTGTCAAATAAACATAAGTTAATAACTCAACTTATATACTTTGGATTGATTAGATTATTCTTAGATTGAAAAAGTGCTTCAGCCAGGATAAAGAATATGAAAAGTGCTCAGAGTTGTTGCAGAAAACAAACCAAAAAAAGTGAGCAACAACAAAAGCACATGTTGCTGAGGGACATTGAGTGTTGATGACACGCTGAACTCATTTTGATTGATGAATCTGAATGTAGTGTTTACATGAACGCCAAACACGTGATCGGGTTGTTGTGCATGTTTATGTCACAAGCTTCAAATCAGAATAGATTTTTTGACATGCGCACACTGCACAAATATAGTTTCCAGCTGTTTGCAAATACTAACTCCATTCACCGAATCCAGCGGCGGCCTTAAAGGAGAACTCCGGTCAATTTTAACATTGAGCTCAATTTTTAGTAAATTTTGAGTGCTGTCAATACAGAGAACAACGACAAAAATCGGTGTTGCCTACACCGTGTTATCCTCTTTTTAAAATGTGCACCCTATTGACTTGAATGGGGCAAGTTTTAAACCTGCTTTTATCCTCTTATCATCCTTGATGTGTCATACAAGTGCCCAGCCATGTTGAGTGATTCCCTCAGAGTGAACACGGTGAATCTGACTGCAGGAGATGTGAAAGATATTAATACAAATTATGTTAATTCAACAAGCGCACAGACCTGTATTTACTTCCTGTTTTCGGTCAAAGTCCACAGTAGTCGATTGTCGAGTTGGTAATCATAGGTAACTATGTCACTGTTCTCTGTATTGACAGCACTCCAAATTTACAAAAAAATGAGCTCAATGTTAAAATTGACCGGAGTTCTCCTTTAAGCATCTGGGGGCCCATTTCAATAACTAATATGGGGCCCTACCCACATAAACTATAAACATTATAGAGCAGAAAAAGCAAGGATTCCTGTTGGTTTGCCTCAATGGTATATTATTTTATTACGTGCACTTTCAGCTTCATGAACAGGCAGCTCAACATAGAAATAATCCAACCTTATTTGATTAAAGCTATATACAATTATATTTGGCCGCTGCTTTGCCGGTAGGGTTACAGATGCTGGACCAAAGAAAGGGGTCACCATTTCGTGTTTTGTGATCACATTTTAAATGTTTAACTGGCCTGTGATATAGTCTATAGTCTAGGCTTGATAAGAATGATCCGTTTTTACAAATGTTCCTATGTGTAGGCCATACCTAAGGCTGTTATTTTTTTTCTTTTCTTTTATTAATTTTATTTAGGCTGTTTTTGTGTTATACGTTAATTAAGCCTATTGGAATTTGGGCCGATTTATGTTTATCTTTATTGTTACGGAGGCCTATTTCTTGTTTTGTAATGTATGGTTGAATATGGCTTAGCAATAAATATGTTACCAATTACTGGTAAGGAATTATGTGCGCACGCATTTTTTTCCCCAAGACCTTTCGTGAGACAGAAAGTGAACATCCATCCTGCCTGCCATCTTGCGGGAATTTGCGGGCGGGAGCGGGACATAATATCACAGATGCGGGCGGGAGCGGGACATAATATCACAGATGCGGGCGGGAGCGGGACTAAAAATGACAAATCGTTGCGGGAGCGGGACTGAACGCGGGCGGGAGCGGGACTGAAAATTGTGTCCCGCGCAGGTCTCTACCGCAAAGCTGGCAGGGCTCCTCTGTGTCGTACCAACGGTGCATATTTTGGGGACTTGGGAGAGTGTCATACGTGGCTCTGAAAAAAAAAAAACTGAGCCTTGCTTGGGGCAACTTCCATAGAACCGACCACGTGATGGACCTGTCACCTTCTCCAGTTTATAGCCCAAGCTGATGGTTTTCAGCGGAAGTCTCAAGGTGTTCCTTCCGGATCGAGCTGCCCTTGACAGGCATCGGGGAAGGCCTAGCCACTTCCGGATGTAATTGTTTGCCTTAGCATCCATCTTCAGGACTGCTGAAGAGGGGATGTCACACAGCTTTAAGGGCCACATTAGGCGATTGAACAGGGTGAACTGGTAGCACCAGACCTTAAACTTGCCAAGTAGAGGGCTTTGGTCAATCTTCTTCAGACCAGCAGTGAGCTGTGCAGTCACAGAGACCGCCATGTTTTTGTCTGACGGGTCAGCTGTATATAACCTTCCCAACCTTCTCATCGACTGTTCTGCCAGGCGTGAAATCTCCTCGCCATCCACTGTGAAGGAGATGTCGTCTCTCCTGACTCCTTTGCGGATTGAGACACTGCAAGATTTGGATAGCTTTATCTTCATCCTAGCCCATGTCAACAGTTTCTCAAATCTCTTTAAAGAGTCTGTGCGTGCACAGTGTAAAATAACACATTTTTTCTTTCTGTTAATTATTCTCCTCTTAAACAGGACAGTGTCCAAACACAGAGAAAACTCCTGGTGAAGCGACTGAGATCCACTTGACGCACTATTATAAAGATGGCGTTTATTAAAGAGGAGAGTGAAGACATGAAGATTGAAGAAACATTCAGAGTCAAACATGAAGAAACTGAGGAACAAACAGGTTAGTTTCATTCTCAAAGTCTTTCTTTAGTTATTCTGTCTCATGCTGCTCTTTATTGGATTTGTTACATGCAACTGGTGTCACAAATTAAATGAGAAAAAACAATAAAGTAATAGCCAAAACAGCTATTTTGTATAACATTATTAAACCCAATATTTACTTCTGAATTAAAAACACTAAAAATCATTCATTTCTATCACTTAATTATGCAACGGTATCTAACAATTACATTGATTAACATTAAATAATCACATCAGGCTGCCGTCTCTTTAAGACCTGACGCACGGATCCAATACATTAGAACACACCCGATTTCTTTCTTAACTGTTCACATCCACTTAAGACATACCCGATTGCGCTGGGATGTGCATATTTACATATTGTTTGACTGGTTAAGTGCAATAATCCATGAAAGAGAACTCAATTTGTGATTGTATGCTGTCTTATTGACTTATTGATCTTAATAACCCTTTTAAACATTAATCACGCCCCGCGCTTTATTTCTCATTTTCTCATTAAATCATACTATGCCGGTTAAGCAGCGAGTTATGTCCTTGTAAGGCAGGAGTGCAAAACTTATTTGAGAACTACAGGTATGTGTGTTAGTTCCTGGAGGGCCACAGCCTTGAAGAGTTTACTTCCATCCCTGCTCCGAGTTTTACACCCATGACACATTGCATTTAATTAAATAGAAAATAAATCTGTGTTGTTTATCCTTTTGATCTTTCATTCAAAAAATTCTAACCCTGTTATTGAAGTAAATCAATTAAGTGTGGCAAGAATCTCATTATGAAATAAATGTTTTTCTCACATTGGTCACAATTATTGCTACGTCCGTTTCCCAAGATAACAGCTCATGAGTCTTCTTCTATAATGCCTGATGAGTTTGGAGATCACCTGACAAGAGATCTAGTTTGAAAGTCTTTGCAGTGTGGCTTTTAGAACTGATTGAGTGAACAGGATTTAATTTTGTTTGTGTGACTATGTAATTGCTTTTGTTGTATTACCTATGCTGGAAAGTACTTTGGTCAGTGGCAATTGGTTTAAAACCTGCTATAGAAATAACTTTTTTATTGTATTGTATTGAGATCCGAGACCCAGAATCTCTTCAGATCCTTCAGATTCCCAGCTCCATGTTGGTGCTTCTCTTCAGTTCATCCACTCATCTTCTATGGTTCAGGTTAAGAACTGGGACGGTCATGGCAGAAGCTTCATTTTCTGCTCAGCGACACATTTTTGTGTTGATTTTGATGTTTGTTTCGGATCATTGTCCTGATGGAAGATCCAACCACAGAACATTATAAGATTTTTAGCAGAAGCCGTTTTTTTTTTAATCTGTTGGTATTTGTTAGAATCCATGAAACCATTTATCTAAACAAGATGTCCAGGACCTCCAGCAAAAAAATTACAAGAACAAGTTGAGTGTGAGTTCTTTTTCTTTTTGTAAACATTAACTCCAGTGGCCACACCTGACCATCCTCTTTGCTATAGTTTTAAATATTAAGTGTTTGATGTAGACGGCCATTCATTTATTGAGCTTTCATACTGGACTCGCTTGGTGCGGTCCGAGCACGAGTGTGATTGTTCCTGGCGCCCCCCACAGCGTTGGTCTGGTTTCACACTCAAATTACAAACATTAAAGATCCAGCGGTATATCCAGGGGTGCAGAGCCAGTTGTTGTTCTGTAGGCAAGCATCAGTGCCTTGAATTTGATGCGAGTGGCAAATGGCAACCAGTACAAATTGATGAAGAGAGGAGTGATGTGAATTTTGGTCGTGTCTAGACTCAGGTCGACCATCTGATCTGGATCCGGCTGACTACATCATGTGTTGTGGTCGTGTCCAGGCGCAGGTCCTCCATCTGATCTGGATACGGCCGGATTCGGCTGACTACATCATGTGTTGTGGTCGTGTCTAGGCGCAGGTCCTGCATCTGATCTGGATACGGCCGGATTCGGCTGACTACATCATGTGTTGTGGTCGTGTCTAGGCGCAGGTCCTCCATCTGATCTGGATACGGCCGGATTCGGCTGACTACATCATGTGTTGTGGTCGTGTCCAGGCGCAGGTCCTCCATCTGATCTGGATACGGCCGGATTCGGCTGACTACATCATGTGTTGTGGTCGTGTCTAGGCGCAGGTCCTGCATCTGATCTGGATAATGCCTGGATCCGGCTGACTACATCATGTGTTGTGGTCGTGTCTAGGCGCAGGTCCTCCATCTGATCTGGATAATGCCTGGATCCGGCTGACTACATCATGTGTTGTGGTCGTGTCTAGGCGCAGGTCCTCCATCTGATCTGGATACGGCCGGATCCGGCTGACTACATCATGTGTTGTGGTCGTGTCTAGGCGCAGGTCCTCCATCTGATCTGGATAATGCCTGGATCCGGCTGACTACATCATGTGTTGTGGTCGTGTCTAGGCGCAGGTCCTCCATCTGATCTGGATACGGCCGGATCCGGCTGACTACATCATGTGTTGTGGTCGTGTCTAGGCGCAGGTCCTCCATCTGATCTGGATAATGCCTGGATCCGGCTGACTACATCATGTGTTGTGGTCGTGTCTAGGCGCAGGTCCTCCATCTGATCTGGATACGGCCGGATCCGGCTGACTACATCATGTGTTGTGGTCGTGTCTAGGCGCAGGTCCTCAATCTGATCTGGATACGGCCCGGATCCGGCTGACTACATCATGTGTTGTGGTCGTGTCTAGGCGCAGGTCCTCCATCTGATCTGGATAATGCCTGGATCCGGCTGACTACATCATGTGTTGTGGTCGTGTCTAGGCGCAGGTCCTCCATCTGATCTGGATACGGCCGGATTCGGCTGACTACATCATGTGTTGTGGTCGTGTCCAGGCGCAGGTCCTCCATCTGATCTGGATACGGCCGGATTCGGCTGACTACATCATGTGTTGTGGTCGTGTCTAGGCGCAGGTCCTCCATCTGATCTGGAT
This sequence comes from Phoxinus dragarum, assembly GCA_033366665.1. Taxonomy (NCBI): domain Eukaryota; kingdom Metazoa; phylum Chordata; class Actinopteri; order Cypriniformes; family Leuciscidae; genus Phoxinus; species Phoxinus dragarum. Next base: position 36,530 of record JARPMJ010004487.1, read on the forward strand.
ACGGCCCGGATCCGGCTGACTACATCATGTGTTGTGGTCGTGTCTAGGCGCAGGTCCTCCATCTGATCTGGATAATGCCTGGATCCGGCTGACTACATCATGTGTTGTGGTCGTGTCTAGGCGCAGGTCCTCCATCTGATCTGGATACGGCCGGATTCGGCTGACTACATCATGTGTTGTGGTCGTGTCCAGGCGCAGGTCCTCCATCTGATCTGGATACGGCCCGGATCCGGCTGACTACATCATGTGTTGTGGTCGTGTCCAGGCGCAGGTCCTCCATCTGATCTGGATACGGCCGGACTCGGCTGACTACATCATGGGTTGTGGTCGTGTCTAGGCGCAGGTCCTCCATCTGATCTGGATACGGCCGGATTCGGCTGACTACATCATGTGTTGTGGTCGTGTCCAGGCGCAGGTCCTCCATCTGATCTGGATACGGCCGGATTCGGCTGACTACATCATGTGTTGTGGTCGTGTCTAGGCGCAGGTCCTGCATCTGATCTGGATAATGCCTGGATCCGGCTGACTACATCATGTGTTGTGGTCGTGTCTAGGCGCAGGTCCTCCATCTGATCTGGATAATGCCTGGATCCGGCTGACTACATCATGTGTTGTGGTCGTGTCTAGGCGCAGGTCCTCCATCTGATCTGGATACGGCCGGATCCGGCTGACTACATCATGTGTTGTGGTCGTGTCTAGGCGCAGGTCCTCCATCTGATCTGGATAATGCCTGGATCCGGCTGACTACATCATGTGTTGTGGTCGTGTCTAGGCGCAGGTCCTCCATCTGATCTGGATACGGCCGGATCCGGCTGACTACATCATGTGTTGTGGTCGTGTCTAGGCGCAGGTCCTCCATCTGATCTGGATAATGCCTGGATCCGGCTGACTACATCATGTGTTGTGGTCGTGTCTAGGCGCAGGTCCTCCATCTGATCTGGATACGGCCGGATCCGGCTGACTACATCATGTGTTGTGGTCGTGTCTAGGCGCAGGTCCTCAATCTGATCTGGATACGGCCCGGATCCGGCTGACTACATCATGTGTTGTGGTCGTGTCTAGGCGCAGGTCCTCCATCTGATCTGGATAATGCCTGGATCCGGCTGACTACATCATGTGTTGTGGTCGTGTCTAGGCGCAGGTCCTCCATCTGATCTGGATACGGCCGGATCCGGCTGACTACATCATGTGTTGTGGTCGTGTCTAGGCGCAGGTCCTCAATCTGATCTGGATACGGCCCGGATTCGGCTGACTACATCATGGGTTGTGGTCGTGTCTAGGCACAGGTCCTCCATCTGATCTGGATACGGCCGGATTCGGCTGACTACATCATGTGTTGTGGTCGTGTCTAGGCGCAGGTCCTCCATCTGATCTGGATAATGCCTGGATCCAGCTGACTACATCATGTGTTGTGGTCGTGTCTAGGCGCAGGTCCTCCATCTGATCTGGATACGGCCGGATCCGGCTGACTACATCATGTGTTGTGGTAGTGTCTAGGCGCAGATCCTCCATCTGATCTGGATACGGCCGGATTCGGCTGACTACATCATGAGTTGTGGTCTTGTCTAGGCACAGGTCCTCCATCTGATCTGGATAATGCCCGGATCCGGCTGACTACATCATGTGTTGTGGTCTTGTCTAGGCGCAGGTCCTCCATCTGATCTGGATACGGCCCGGATCCGGCTGACTACATCATGTGTTGTGGTCGTGTCTAGGCGCAGGTCCTCCATCTGATCTGGATACGGCCGGATCCGGCTGACTACATCATGCATTGTGGTTGAAAGCAGGGCCATTTCATTTAAGTTTCTATCTGGACTGAGTGGATGATTATAGGATTATCCATTGTTGTTTTAATTAATATATCATCCCATTTATACAGTATATATCGTGGGAACATATTCCTTTAATTCAAATAATTATATTTTAAGCTGTGAGGGGAGGATTGCTTCCAAACTAAATTTGGTCATTTTAAGCATACAATTTGGATGGGCGTTATGGTTCTGTTCTGGGCAAAAACTCCCTGCCCAAACATGCAGCCTAGCATAAAAGCAAGGAAAACAGCTTTAGGGCAAATAGACCCGAATAAACAGAAATGTTTTGCAGATATAATTACAGGTTCAATAACTTCATGTGCAACAATTCAAGAAAAATGAGTCTGACTTGAAGAGGAATATCAGAAGCCCAAGTCCTGACTGGACAAGAGGAGGAGCTGGGGGTGGAGGAGGGTAATTAGCTCCTGGGCAACGTTATAAAGATGCTGATAATCATGAATAGACTTTATATATAGAGATGCTTTAATAAGCTTATTCCTTTATAGGTTGACATGGAGCAGCTGAGAGTCAGCTGGTGCGAGCTTGACTGACATGTCCTGCCAGAACTAATCCTGTTTTAGAGATGATATATTAAAAAAAATAATGCTGTTGAGTTCCTGAATTTCCCACGAGCATACCAATAGGGATATGACTGTCTTTGTCGAACTCTGCATAATTTAGCATGTTCAGAGCCATCTTTTGCTGCATCACCCCCAGCAAATTTGGTGGTTTTTGGAAGAACTTTCTTAGGTTTAGACTTTGTAACTAACATTGTAAGCAAGCATCAGGTAGTCAAAAACATTGAGCATAAGCTCATTCAGCATTGTTTTAAAGTACTAAATAAGACGAAAGGTATAGGAGTAAGGAACTCCATGTCTGCTCAGCTCTTCAGCATTACGTGATCTCCCAGAGGACAGCTTACTTTGATCCAGGATAACAGATCAGAGAGGTGGCCTCAACCTAGAGGTGCCAAATTTGTGTCTGTTGGATATCAATAACTTTGTATTTGTTGCCGCTTACAAGTTCAAGTTCTTTCCATTTTTTTTTTTAAGCAACAACTGAGAAATTTGTCCCAAATTTCAGATTTTCCTTGTTTTGTTTTTGTAGGGTAAAACATCACCTTTATTCTTTTCTCAATATTTGTTGACTCCATTATTATTGTTCAATAAAATCATATTGACAAGAGGTCTGTGATTCTGAGAGATGCATTTTTCAGTTGTTTAATTGGTATAGGATCTAGCATAGATGTTGGATTTGATGTTTTACACGTTTTAACGTTTTCATGTCTGTTGTTTGTGCCATTAAACTGGTATTAACTTGATTTGTTTCTTTTCACTCTAGACCTGATGGAGCTGAAACATGAGAGTCAAAAACTGAATGAAATGGAAGAGAAACATCAGTATGAGAAATGTCATGAATTTATGACTGTGGAAAAATCTTCTAGTTACCCACAGACTTATACAACAGGAACTAGTAACCTCCAGATGAGAGGTCACTCTGAAGAGAGCCCTTTGACCTGCCAACAGTGTGGAAAGAGTTTCAGTCGAAAAGACAGCCTTAAATTCCACTTGAAAATGCACGCTGGAGAGAAGCCGTTCATATGCCCTCAGTGTGGACAGAGATTCACACAGAAAAAAATCCTTAATGCCCACATGAGAGTTCACACTGGAGAGAAGCCTCACACCTGCCAACAGTGTGGACGGAGCTTCACAATGAAAGGAAATCTTAAGACTCACATGAAAATTCACACTGGAGAGAAGCCGTTCATATGCCCTCAGTGTGGAAAGAGTTTCAGATATAAAGGGAGTTTTAATAAACACCATATGAGAATTCACTCAGGAGAGAAATGTTTTATATGTCATCAGTGCAAAAGGAGTTTCACAGACAGGAATCACCTCAAGAATCATGTAAAAATACACATCGGAGAGAAGCGTTTCATGTGCCATCAGTGTGGAAAGAGTTTCACATACGGAGTAAACCTTGAGAGTCACATGAGAGTTCACACTGGAGAGAAGCCATTCACCTGCCCTCAGTGTGGAAAGAGCTTCACGATAAAAGGAAACCTTAAGATTCACATAAGAGCTCACACCGGAGAGAAGCCTTACAAGTGTCTTCAGTGTGAGGAGAGTTTCAAATATCAATCAGACCTGAAACGGCATTTGCAAACTCATTCTGAAAAGAAGTAGCCATTTTCCTCAGTGTGACAAGCGGTTTAGAGCTTAGAAAGGAGCAATTTCAACAATCATCTGTGCATTCACTCTGGAGAAAGTCAATTCAGTTGTAATCAATGCAATAAAAACACTAAACAAATACATATGAAAAGTCATGTAGATGTGAGACCCTGTTTGTGTTCTATGTTTAAGAATACGGAAATAGAAAATGCTACTTTCTCACCACAGCTGAATGTCCACCTTCATGACCACTTCTTTTATTTTTATTAATATTTTTTTTATTCATATTCTTTACCTCTTTATACTTTCCCCTTAAGGCTTTTCTTTTTGTAAACATTAACTCCAGTGGCCACACCTGACCATCTTCTTTGCTATAGAGTTTTAAATATTAAGTGTTTGATGTAGACGGCCATTCATTTATTGTGCTTTCATACTGGACTCGCTTGCTGCGGTCTGAGCACGAGTGTGATTGTTCCCGGCGCCCCCGCAGCGTTGGTCTGGTTTCACGCTCAACTTGATTCTATCGAACACTGGTGCGTTTGCGTGCATATTACGTCATCACAAACATGCACGGCGCATGATAGAAAACAGAACGCGAGTCGATATATTGTGTTTTTTAATTAATTTGGTGCTATAATGCGCAGCTTAGTAAACAACACAGATTTTGTGTGTGTGTCGGTCGCATAAGGTGGCTTTCTGCTGCTTGCAAACGGACTCTTTTGAGGAGATATGCATTAATTTGTTGCCCTGACTCCACGCGCTATGCGCGAATACACTGCAGGCTCACTCTCGCTCGTATCCAAGATAAATCATTAACACTACATGTGTTTTATTTAACTAAATACATCATAATCATCTTAAACTCATGCGCAGGTTACTTTACTTCCTGAACAAGTGCACACCCGAGTTCGTGTTGCTTTCACATTCACGTGAATCGCAGCACGGTTCGGGAGCAACCAAACTCACACCACCTCCTCCAGGTAGTCTCGGGTTCGGTACCCCAGTGCGCACCTGCATGGGCATCTTGGGAGGCAACACCAGATCTCACAGAATCCCTGGTTACCCTCACCTCAGACCCTGAACAGATCAACAATGACATCCATGTCCAACGGCTGGAGCGTATGGTCGTCATCATGTACAGCAAGAGCTGAGATTCCAGCTGTGTAGATGAAGTTAGACATCACCTTTTCTCGAATGGTACCAAGTCTCTCGAGAACCTGCCTCCCACCCAAGCTGCACTGACTCAGCACATCAAAAGAGCACTGCTGCAGGCCAGCTTCTCTCCAGAATCAGGCAACCGCTGTCCAGCAAGATATCCCAGAGTTCAATGCATGGGGATGGTATCGAACTCTATGAGCAAGACTTGGGAACCTTACTGGACTAATCTCGGAGATGCCAGTAACGCTTGCACCATTCTCCTCCACTGTGGCTGCAAGACAGCATATAGAGGGCACTGCAAATGCTGTAAAGCCGGAGTTTGTTGCACTTCTATATGTGCCTGTGGGGGTGCTTGTACAAACAATGATGGTGGAGACGATGAGTGATCCGGTGATTGTGAGTGATAATGATAATTCATGTCAGAGACACCATGAAAAATTATGAGAAAGACCATGAGAATTCACTGTTTTTTATTGCTGTTTTTTTGTTAGGTTAAGCAAACCTTTAAGAGTTTTGGACAAATTGATTATATTATTCTTTTAACAATTTGACATAATATAAATATTGCCTTGCAATAATAATTGTGTCTTTTTCTTTCTTATATGATTACACTTTGAAATGTATTCACCTGTGGTACACTGAAAGCATTTCACTTTTATAAGGAAATTAATCAACATTGAGAATAACCTTCAAAGTTGTGGTAAAAAAAAAGGATTTTCAACCACAGTCTTGAAAAGAATACAGGTTCCAGACTTACACAAGCATAAATATAAATATGCCAATGGACTTCCTGTGGTCAATAAACATAAAATAGACACCACATCCTCATTTGTAGCGCATTTATTTCAAAATTTATAGCCAGAACCCTTTTTTAGACAGCGGCCATATTGAATTTAGGGAATTTAGGGGGTCCTGATATACCCAATCATAAATGTAAGTATTCCTATGGGTTTCCCATGGACATAAAATAGACATTACGTTTGTATTTGTTTCTCATCTGGCGCAAAAGCTATAGCTGAATCCCTTTCAGGCGGCGGCCATATTGGATTTGGCCGCCATCTTGGTCTCAGGGACCATTAGCTCGGGCACCCTGGCTAAATCATTTCAGTATGCCCTCAGCTACATCTGTGCCAAATCTGGTGCTTGTAGATAAATTGGCACGAACAATGGGGTGTAAGGCCCCATATTACAGCCAAAACTGCTTTTTTGGACAGTGGCCATATTGGAATTGGAGGAATAAGGGGTCCAGATTCACCGGGTCATAAATATTAACATTTCTGTGTTAATGTGTTTCCCATTTATTAATTAAGCTGAAAAAGATATCAAGTTTGTATTTTTAACTCATGTGGTTCAAAAGTTAACGCCAAACCCTTTTTGGGCAGCGGCCTAGCTAAGTCTGAGCTACATCTATGTCAAATTTGGCGCGTTTAGATGAATTTGCGCGAAAATTAGCTTAAGGCCCCCAACTATAGTTGGTCAGAACAAAAGTGGACTTAGTTGTTCAGATTACATTTTAATACTACGGACTACAGCTTTAAGACAGTGGTTTATTCAGAAAAACACTGCAGTTGTTATTGTAACTGGTTTATTAAGATAGTGGTTTATAAAGAAAAACCCCACAATAGTTATTGTAACTAGTTTATAAAGAGCACGCTGGTAGAGAAGAGATTAGAAAAAAGTTAGAAAAAACATTGCTAAAGAAGAAAAGAACAAGCATTACCGTCAGATGTGTTGTGGACCAGGCGCAGGAGGAAACAAGGAAGAAAAGTCAAAAGAAGGAGGACAGAGAGGCGAAAGGCTTTATATAGACAGGTCCGAGAGGAATATCTAGAACTCATGACACCTCAAGACTTTGGATTGGATAAATTGTTTCTAAGAGACTGATAAATTATGAGGGGAATTTTTAGTACTGATGAGCTTAAGGATTTCCAAAGATGACGAGCTCAAGAATTCAGATGATCTATAAAAGGCTGAAAGGAGAAGATGAAGGAGACGCTGATTCTTAGGAGCAGTCTCTCCGGCGTTAGATGCTCTCGTGATTGATGCCTCTGACAGACAACTTGATGTTGTTTTGTCTTGTTTTTTATATATTAGTACTTTATATGTAAATGAGTTAACCTGTAAATAATAAAACTATTTAATTGAAACTAAGAAGCTCGCCTGCCAAAAGTCTTTGATTTCTACAAAAGTGAGCTGAACAGACCACAGAGAAGTCTTCTGACCTATGGATTGTAAGAATGAAAATTCAAATGCTAAGTATTTAGGACAGATTTGACTTACTTTACCTTCTGTTTTATGGTGCGTATTTTTAAACACCTTTTACCTTATTTTGATTATTCTCAGGTTAGGTATGCTTTTTATGTTGAATCATATCAAATTCAAACAGATTCATTGTTCGTAATTTGGTGTATTGATTGCTCTATTAAAGAATCTTTGTAGCATACATACATTCAAGGTCTAGGAGGTTATCCCACCATACAGATGTAAGAAAGGATTCTTGAGGTATCTGTAAAAGAAAATGTATAGTCATTTGATAGTAATTGCATTGATATCTGTGTAATATGACATCAACAGCACTAATAACACAAGTTGAAAACAGTCGAATTATACACGATGACCACAGATGTAACTTGCCTTGCAGTCAGGTTGATCCAAGGTGCCCCGATGTAAGATGGTCGAGGAGAACGCTGTTTTTTAACTGTTGGTGCATTTTCTTCAAATATATTCTAGAATTGTTCAATGTTATTTTCTTGATGTTGCTAATATTGTTTAAATGCTTATTTGTGCTTTAGGTAAACAAAACAAGAGTGTTATGTGCAGGTATGTGCTGCGCGCCCGTGATTGATTTGCTCCATTCAGTACCAATACAGTGTTTAAGAAGCAATCACTGAAGCGCTCTCTTTTATTTTATGATTCTTTAACCTTTTGTACTTCTTCTTCAGAGGTACTACACATTACCTCCTATCGACTGGAGTATGGATCCGCATCATTTCTGCTTCTAAACAATGCCATTTCCCATCAATTGTATGCAACCAAAACTCATAAAATGTATCTAATAGGATCTGGTTCGTTCCACAGCTAGCTATATTTAAACCACATCCATACTTTTTAACTGATTAAATCTAAAAGTTTTCACAATTAACAGATTTACATTGATTCTAAGCAATCTGACTACATACATTTTGGGAATTAAAATAAAATAAAAAGGATGCAAATACTTAATTATAAACTATGCCATGATTCCTTTTTTTGTGTGTGTGTGTGTGTTATACATCCAGCAACATACACAAATTAACTCTGTAGCAGATCTATACAGGTGGAGCTGGGGAAGTGGGAGGGTTTCTGAAAGGTATTTGAATGTTATACGCTGATGCAACAGCAACCAATGAGCTGCGCTATATAGATAATGACGTGAATGACTACCAAATGAGTTCGACCTGTCTGCCTCATGACAGAATGACAGAACTTTATTTATTGAACATTGCTGTGTGTGGTAAATATGTGTAAATATAATTTAAATAGTTTAAATAATTTAAATATACTTTAGACAAAAATATGAAATACATTTGCCGGATCTTTATTTAGAAAAGTTCAAGACACTTCAAACTCCAGAAATAAACTATAATATTTTTATATGGTCTGTTTTTGTTGTTGCTGGGTTGCCCAGTTTCCACTCAGGAGCCAGTTCTCCAGGCTTCCTTCACTCCAGTGCGGAGCTCTCTGAAGATCACTCTCTGTTCGTCTGATGCTGTGGTTTGTTTGTTTTATTTGGATCCCCATTAGCTTCAGCAAAGCTAAAAGCTATTCTTCCTGGGGTCCTACAATCTATCATGTGACAATACAATTTATGACATCACATTACACACCATACGCACAAAATATTGCACAACATTTAAAATACATACTGTACAGTTAACACCATTGACTACAAAATAATAAATAAACCATAAAAAAATATATATATAAAATGTCGCTACTCCTAATAGATCTATATCCAAAATAAGATAACTAAGAACCCTCTAACAGTATCTCCTTAAATTAAATTACATAACTATTTAACTTCTTTGAAGTTAATATTTCTTAAGTGATGTTTTAAACCCATACAAAGTATTTTGTTGTTTGATAGTATTTGGGAGAGAGTTCCATTCACACATCGCTCTGTATCTAACTGAACGTTGACTTGTTTTGGTTTTCACTACAGGTAAAACTACCTCCTACTGCATGCCTCGTTGGATAATGATGTGTATCAATACTAAAGGATAGTTTTGTATATAGAGTGAAAGGTGTTTTGTTTGTTGTAACATTATATAAAAATACCATTAGTGAATACACCAATCTATTTTTAAACTTTAAACCATGAAGACTTTCATGCATTTTGTCAACATTTGATCCTAAACCCACATGAGAGAGCCACACGTGCAGCTTTATTCTGAATCACCTGTAGTTTTTTTTTTATATTAGTTGATAAAGTATTTGACCAAACCCCAGAGCAATAATCAAGGTGTTTAAAAAAACATGAAGCATGAAGTATTTTGTTTAACAATCGGTGGTGTAAAATATTTTGCACACATTTTAATAACTGACAAAGTGTTACCCATTTTAGTTAACAATTTCTGAATATGTCTATCCCCACACAATCTATTATCAATCATCACTCCCAAGAGTTTAGCCTCTTCTCTTTGCAATAACATGTACTAACATGTAGTTGAGGATTGCTCTTTATTGGTTTATGATTATTTCATATCTACACTAATCATGAGTTGATGTTAAAGTAACTATTAATTCAGGTACTGTAAAATGTTACCCATATATGTATATATTTATGTTCTCCTATGATGGATATACCTCTGGAGTTACAGTGTTTCTAATAAACTGGTTACTGCATCTAGAAACAGAACACCATTCACTGTTAATGAGGGCAGATGAGGAGTAACAACTGAATATGCCATCATATTTTTTTTTTTTTACCAATTAAAGAAACTAAATAAGTATGACTTTATAATGAAAATAAATATAGCTAATTTAAACATAATTTCTCATATTAAATAGCATTACAGCTGAAATCAATAAGATCAAAGACAGACAATACGTTCCTTATTGAAGACAGATTTATTACTCTTCACAATCTGTTATTCCATAGAGAGCTATTATGAGGAATACAATTGTGTGTAAATCAATTTCCAGTAAATGAGAACCTGTTTGTGTTTGCACAGACTGCACAAATTGAATTAAAGATAATTACAATATAAACCAGATTTTGTTACACTTTAGAATAAATTGTTAACAATTTCAAATTATGTTTTAAACCCTCCACCAGTGTAACCCTTTTCAGTCGTGGCCATTTTAATTTAATGAACTTTAACAAAACAAAGCTGAAATTTGATGTTATTTATTTTCCTTAAAGGTGCCATGTGTAATTGTCTGGCAAAAAAAATCAAGTCATACTCCACATTCCATACCAGATGGGGGCAGTATACCTCACATATCAAAATATGTGATGTAGGATATGGTATTTTATAAATCACACACTATAAATATGATAAAGAAGCAGAAACAGATAGTTGCAGTAAAGTAAGATATTTTAATAAGTTGAAGAAACAATATTGATTTGTGACACACACACACACTCGATTTGCGCATCGCCATCATGTGTGTATTACAGGTAACGTTATTACATTGCTTCCTGATATCACGTGCGCAAACACAAATAACCTATATTTATATATATATATATATATACTACAGGGCCGTTGAATGCTTGTATCTGATAACCGTGAAGCTCTTGTAATTATTACTTTACCCAACCTCTCCATGTCGAGTGATGCAGTAAACATCAGACAGCGCACGTGAACCGATCATCTCTACTATAGTAAAAAAAACACGAACACTGTTGAAAGATACAGTAGGCTACAAATGACCTGTTCGCGCCACAAATTGTTCTCCACCTTAGCGACCGAGTCATTGAATGTGAAACAGCGGCTGCTGTCGTCAGCGAGCAGCACTCTTCAGACAACAAGGGCGCGCGCGCCGCGCTGATACCTCCGTTTCAGTTTCTCGAACCCGTGCAGTGCGGCAGTCAGAACACGGAGACCATTCTGCCCCTAGCTATGCGTGCGAAAGCATGGGAAGTGATCCCGGGCGTGTCAGAATGGGTGCTGAACGTTGTAAAACAGGGCTATGCGCTGCAGTTCGCTCGCCGTCCCCCGCGCTTTCGAGCCCGGACCGTGACGAGCGGTCCTTTTCTTATCTGATCTGATTTGTGCTTCAGAGCGCGGTGGTTGTAGGGGTCTCTTGCCAAAGGCTTCAGCCATCCTTCCGCTCTCTTCCCTGAATTGAAATGAAGTAGTGGGCTGTACTTTCCACACGATAGACATCAGGTTCAAGTACGCCCACAAGCCGTGCGAGTTATTCGTGTATTGCAGGTTGGCTGGTGGTTATGTGCCCCGCATACCGCCTCCCATGGCCGAAACTGGTATTACAAACACCTGTCGGGCCGTGGCTAGTAATGCTAATGCTAATTAAGGTTGATATCTCTGCAGCACTATAACTTGACATTTTTTTAATGACATCATTGCCCTTATTTCTTCTCATTCTTTTGATGCGTGTAGCTCATTTTTTGGATATTTTTACCTCAATTTTTATACATGGCACCTTTAAACTGAGATGGAATAAGATGACATATTCATCATGATAAGGATTCAGTTTTAATTAACAAGTTAAATCTCACAGTCAGTGGTTAGTAACTTTTCGACTCCGGCCTCCTCTACTCCGTGTATTTCTCTGCACAGGACCCGAGCAGGCCCTGGTTTCGTTTACCCCGACACCGACACAGCACCATGGACCCTGGATGATGCCACAGCGGAAGACACGAGCCAGGACCAGAGCAAGGACCTCTCCGCCCCTCCCGGTCTTCGAGATCTCCACCCGGAACCGCTTCTCCCCCTCTTCGCGAGACGGAACGCGACGACGCTGTGATCATCGGCAGTTCCATGGTCCGGCATGTCCGCGCTACCTCAGGTAAAGGTATGGTGCGCACTCACTGCTTTCCTGGTGCTCGTGTTCTCGATGTCGCTGCGCAGGTCCCCGAGATCCTGAACGGTGACGAGCGCGTCGGAGCTGTCGTGCTGCACGCGGGGGTGAACGACATCAGGCTGCGGCAGACGGAGGTTCTGAAGAGGGACTACAGGAGCCCTGATCGAGGCGGTACGCAGAACATCGCCTGAAGCAAAGATCGTCGTGTCTGGACCACTTCCCACGTACCGACAAGGACAAGAAAGGTTCAGTAGATTGTTTGCACTAAATGAATGGGTAATGTCATGGTGTAATGAACAGAGACTGCTCTTTGTAAATAATTGGAATCTGTTTTGGGAGCGACCTAGGCTCTACCGTGCTGATGGCCTGCACCCCAGCAGAATCGGAGCGGCTGTTCTGTCGGACAACATCTCCAAGACGTTACACACCATATGACTAGTAAGTCAAAGTCCAAATCACATTCTTTGCTGTCCCAAATTAATTGATATAAGTACCAGTGTAGAACACTATATAGAAACTGTGTCTATTCCTCGTTTAGTGAGGCCAAACAATAAATCTACTGCAGGATCTAAGAAAAATCTAATTGTGATTAAACCAGAAAATCTCAATATTAGTGAACAAAAACAATTTCTAAAGCTAGGTCTTCTAAACATTAGATCGCTTACACCTAAGGCGGTTATTGTAAATGAAATGGTCACTGATAATAGCTTCGATGTACTCTGCCTTACTGAAACCTGGCTTAAACCAAATGATTATTTCGCTCTTAATGAGTCCACTCCGCCAGGATACGGTTATAAGCATGAGCCCCGTCTGATTGGTCGTGGCGGCGGTGTTGCAACAATCTATAGAGATATTCTTAATGTTACTCAGAAAACAGGCCACAGGTTTAATTCGTTTGAAGTACTTGTTCTAAATGTTATGCTCCTAGATGTAAGAAAGAAATCCCTATTATCTCTAGCCTTGGCTACTGTATATAGACCGCCAGGGCCTTACGCTGATTTCCTAAAAGAGTTTGCAGATTTTCTCTCAGATCTATTGGTCAATGTCGATAAGGCAATAATTGTTGGAGATTTCAACATACACGTTGATAACACAAATGATGCGTTAGGAGCTGCGTTCACAGATTTATTAAACTCCTTTGGGGTCAAGCAAAACGTTAGTGGTCCCACTCATCGTCATAATCATACTCTAGATTTAATTATATCATATGGAACCGATCCAACCGATATAGATATTATACCGCAAAGTGATGATGTCACTGATCATTACATGGTAACTTGCATACTACGTACGGCTGAAATGTGTCATGTTGCGCCACGTTATCGACCAGGCAGAACAATCCTTCCAACCACTATTAGATAGATTCTTGAATAGCTTACCTGATCTATCTCCGCTCCTCAGTGAACCTAAACAAACAGAGGAACTAGAGGAAATGACTAGCAGTATGAGCACCATTTTCTCTAGTACATTAGAAACTGTTGCACCAATTAGATTAAAAAAGGTTAGAGAGAAAACTAAAGCACCATGGTACAACAGTGCTATGTTATCAAGAGAGAAACTCGTAACTTAGAGCGCAAATGGAAACAAACTAATTTAGAGGTCTTTAGAATCGCGTGGAAAGACAGTATGTCACGTTATAAAAAGGCTCTAAAAGCAGCCAGGGCTGAGCATCTCCGCAAACTAATAGAAAATAACCAAAACAATTCAAGGTTTTTATTTAACACCGTGGCTAGATTAACAAATAAACAGACATCACCTGAACAAAATATTCCGTTACATCTTAATAGTAATGATTTCATGAATTTCTTCACTGAGAAAATAGAAAGCATCAGAAACACAATTGTAAATGTACAATCTTTGACAGCGTCTTATGATTCAGCCTCAATTATCGCCCCTCAAGAACAACTACAGCGCTTTACAACTATAGGACAGGAAGAGCTAAATAAACTTATCACTGCATCTAAACCAACAACATGTTTATTAGATCCAATACCCACTTAACTACTGAAAGAAGTGTTACCTGTAGTGGAAGAGCCTCTTCTCAATATTATTAACTCGTCTCTATCTTTAGGACATGTTCCAAAAACATTCAAGTTGGCAGTTATAAAACCTCTTATTAAGAAACCACAATTAGATCCAAATAACCTAGCAAACTACAGACCCATTTCAAATCTTCCATTTATGTCTAAAATACTAGAAAAAGTTGTGTCCGCTCAACTGTGCTCTTTCTTGCAAGAAAACAATATCTATGAAAAGTTTCAGTCTGGATTCAGGCCACATCATAGCACAGAAACTGCACTAGTTAAAATTACAAATGATTTACTTTTAGCTTCTGACCAAGGCTGTATCTCAATACTAGTTTTACTCGATCTTAGTGCTGCGTTTGACACTATAGATCATAAAATACTCTTAGATCGACTTCAAAATTACACTGGTGTTCAGGGACAGGCATTAAGCTGGTTTAGATCGTACCTATCAGACCGTTACCATTTTGTCCATTTAAATGGGGAAAAATCAAAGATAACGTCAGTAAATTATGGAGTGCCGCAGGGATCTGTGTTAGGCCCCCTGCTATTCTCAATTTATATGCTGCCACTTGGTAATATTATAAGAAAACATGGAATAAGTTTCCACTGTTATGCTGATGACACTCAATTATATATTTCATCTAGACCAGATGATAACACTAAATTATCTAAAATGACAGAGTGTGTTAAAGATATAAAATATTGGATGACGTGTAATTTTCTTCTATTAAATTCAGATAAAACGGAGGTATTACTGATTGGTCCAAAAAACTGCCCACAAAACCTCTTACAATACAACCTTAATCTAGATGGACGTCCTGTTACTTTATCCTCTACAATAAAAGATCTGGGTGTTATACTAGACCGCAACTTTTTTTTTGAAAATCATATTTCAAATGTCACAAGAACAGCCTTTTTCCACCTTAGAAACATTGCTAAGCTACGTAATATGCTATCAGTTTCTGATGCAGAAAAGTTAGTTCATGCATTCATGACCTCGAGACTAGATTACTGTAATGCTCTATTAGCTGGTTGTCCTGCATCCTCCGTAAACAAGCTACAGTTAGTCCAAAATGCAGCCGCTAGAGTTCTTACTAGGTCAAGAAAATATGATCATATAACACCAATTTTATCATCTCTACACTGGTTACCTATTAAGTTCCGTATCAATTACAAAGTATTGTTACTGACCTATAAAGCCCTAAATGGTTTAGCTCCTGTGTATTTAAGAGATCTTCTATCGCCATATAATCCATCGCGCTCTTTAACCCCCTGGGGTCTGAGGTGTTTTCTGGGTCCTGGAGGTGTTCTGACATGCTCTAACATTTGTGCTTATTTCTGTTACTTGTGACATTTTCATGGCTAAGGTCTTATTACACTGCATTCAGCACAAACTCTGCTACAATAATATGTCAGCAGCATGTATGTAAAAGTTTGTAGTTTTGAGATAATAACATTTATGCGTGGTTTGTGAAAATGACCAAAAAAAAAGTCACTGAAATAATGTCATGAAACACAAACTAATGATTTATTCGCAAGGCTTTTGAAAATTGTATCACGTAGCCTAGAATATTTGCTCCAAAACTATGTGAAAATCATCCTGAATACTCATTCAGATAAGACAATATATTGATTTAAAATTTGTATGACATGTTTTGTGTAAGAAAGCTTTATGCGAGGAGGCGTAAACTACCATGAATATTGAGTGTTTCACACCTGAGAAAAGACAAAGGCCCTCCCATAATGGCCCTATTAGGAGCTCTCAGGCACTATCATTACATTACCTTGCACAAAGAATGAGGAGATTTAAAAAAGAACGGCTTTTTGATTGTTTGAATTTATTTACAACACAACATAATCCAAAAGATACACAACAAATGGCAAAAAGCACATTATTTAACACACTGAACTAAAGACAGAGACTTAACCAGTCACACACCTTTCCTTTCCTGAAACATAGTGCATAGCCTACCTGTCATTTCCAAGGTGTTTGATTTTTCACTTTACCTCCTCATGCTCATGTTGAAGTCAGCAGGACGGGTAGCTACCTAAAATAAATATATAAATATAAAAAAAGCTGTGAACATGCTGATATCAAGAAGAAACCAGGGCTGCATGATTGTGGGAATACATTTTAGATTTCTGGTGAAAATTCCTTTTTTAAATTTACAAAATACATACACACACACACACACACACACACACACACACACACACATATATATATGTATATATATATATATATATATATATTAGGGCTGTCAAAAGATTAATCGTGATTAATCGCATCCAAAATAAAAGTTTGTGTTTACATAATATATGTGTGTATACTGTGTAGAATTATTTATATATATAAAAACACACACAATCATGTATATATTTAAGAAAAATTGGTTATATTTATATATAAAATAAATTATATATATGTATATACAGTATATAAATGCAAATATTCCTTATTATATACATGAATGTGTGTGTATTTATACATAATAATTCTACACAGTATACACACATATATTATGTAAACACAAACTTTTATTTTGGATGTGATTAATCACGATTAATCTTTTGACAGCCCTAATATATATATATATATATATATATATATATATATATATATATATATATATATACATATATATACATTTGTTGTGCCTTGTAGGCATATACCTGCAGGGCTGAATCAAATAATAAGAACAATAGTATAGCAGGCATAGTTAAAAAGGAACACTTCAGTAACACTACACTAGAGAAAAACATATTGATTATCATGTTACTTCAAATGTTTACAATCGATATGACGTTATGAAATGAGATTGGAGTAAAATCATGGTGCGTTTTGCTTTTCAAACGCACGTCGCGCGAATGACTCAAACTCAGCGCGTGCAGGGAACATTCACTGAAGCATCGAGCAACAGTTCAATGGCAATATGAAGTTTATGCAACAATGACACTAACTAATATAATTCAGAATTATTTCTTACCTTAAAATCGTTCTTGTCTTCAAATCGCGATCTTCTTCTTCAGATGTAAACCCAATAATCTCACAGCATGTCTTCCAAACTCGACGACTGCAGAGGACTGATAAAGTTTGCCGCTTTGTTGTTGAGGTAATGGGGGCGTTCGCACGACACATGGACGATTTGCATGTCTATATGTTTTGCGCGTGTGGGTGTGGTCACATTAAAACTAATGAGGAAGGGTTAGAGAAACTGAATATCTTGTTGGTTTTATACAAATTACTTAAACAGAGAATATTTGTTTTCGTTTTGAATCAGATAATTTAAAACTACAAACTTAAATGATTATAAATATATAGAGCTCACAAATGTGTGACAAGTATTCGCTGAGTTTTTTAAATGTTTAGAGACGTGCTCAAGAAAAAAAAAGTTCACGAGACAGAGAGGCAGAAAGCACACCCTGTTTGATTTCTTTATTTTACAAAAGCACAACGTTTTGTTTTGATTGTAAGTGGACACATACAAAAGTAGACATCTCACAGATTCTTTTTTAATTTTTATTAAGTCTGTATGACCATATATGACGGAGTATTTTAAGTTTATTCAGCTGCTATGTGAAAAAAAACGTGCAAATCACGCCGGCGTGATTGCCGACCCCAGGGGGTTAAGATCGCTAAATTCGAGGCTTCTGGTCGTACCTAGGATATCTAAGTCCACTAAAGGAGGGAGGGCGTTTTCACATCTTGCTCCTAAACTCTGGAATAGCCTTCCTGATATTGTCCGAGGTTCAGACTCGCTCTCCCAGTTTAAAACTAGATTAAAGACGCATCTCTTTAGCCAAGCATTCACATGATGCATCTCATACCTTTTATACTACAGTTAAATCAGATCAAATGCATTCATATTATGAACAGCAGCTACGCTAATTATTTACCATCTGCCTTTTTTTTGTTATCTCGGGACGCCTGTCCCTATAACTCAAATAGAGTTCGTCAGCTCCAGTTCTGTATCCAGCCTCTCATGGAGACTTCAGATGCCCCAACGCCTGTGATGAGACGACTCGACGCCTGTGAAGAGACGACCCAACGCCGGCGATATGTTATGCCCTAAATTTCATGATTAACTAACTGTATTTTTGTATGTATATTTTTGAAATGCATTTTCTGTAAAGCTGCTTTGAAACAATGTGTATTGTGAAAAGCGCTATACAAATAAACTTGAATTGAATTGAATTAAATGGTAGATCTCTGTGCAGCCACAAACTTAATTTAACAACAAATTCTTAATGAGTTTTAAAAAGTTATTTCCAATCATTTGTAATATGAATACTTGACTTTATTCATCATTGAGAATTTCACAAATGCTCAGTAGTTTGTATTACAATTGCAATTACTTACATTTAGATATACGCCAGAAGCTTTTGAAAAAAAATCTAAGTGGCATTGAAAGCTTTGGGAATCTGTGATTTATATTCTGAATAAATCCTTTATCTTATAACTTGAATGGTTTCCCTCTATGTGAATTTCTATTATTTTGAACAGGACTTTTATTTTGGTGGGGCGACATGACGTCATAAGTATGCGGCGCGCCTGCATCTGAGATTCTGTTGAAGAAAGGTTTGTGGTTGTAATTATTTAAAGTGTTATTTATATAATGTATCTAATAACAGAAGGCTAATGGACATAGTTGTTATGAGTAAAGCGCATCCACACATGTGACTAACACAAAAGCTGCGTCTCATTTCGCTCCCTATATTGTGAATCAGTTCTTCATAAACACGCGCTTTGCTCTCTGGCAAGTAATGATAGAGAAACTGAGCTTTTCGAAACCGGTTCAGATTCAATTGAATCAAATGATTCAGAGTTTGTAAGCGCTCGAGTCACCGAGTCACGCTGACGACTCCTGCAGTTCACCAGTGTAAATGCAGCAACAACAACACACACATGTGGAATGATGACTTCTACAAATCAACTGACAGTGTTTTCATCACATATCCATTCAATATAATGTACAAATAAATACATACCACATAATAATACATGCCTAAATATTAATTGTCTGTATAATCTGTGCATCTGTAATCAAATGAGGAATCTTACGCATAATGCAGGCTCTGGCTCAGTGGTTCATGTGGGTTGTCTACCAACCGGAAGGTTGGTGGTTCAACCCCTGGTTCCACTTGAACAAGTGTCGAGGTGTCCATGAGCAAGACACCTAACCCCAGCTGCTCCTGACGAGCGTGGCTGACACTGCCATCAGTGTGTGAATGGGTGAATGTGAGGCAATATGTAAAGCGCTTTGGTGTCCATTGGGTCTGTGAAAGCGCTATATAAATGCAGTCCATTTACCACACACAAAAAAGCGCGCGAGTTCCAGTCTTGTTCTTGCGCTTGATGTTTAAACTGACCGGACTTAAAAACACATGCAAATGATAAACTTTCACTCCATGATGGTTAAACTTTGTGTGGCAGGTGGAATATATATAACTGGGCTTAGACCCAGACAACTAGCAGACTACGCCACAATGGGACTTACACCCAAATATTTAGTGACTTTTCGCTAACAAAGCACTCAGGTTCGTGAATGGATCAGCCAGAGACAGTGGTCGAATACAAAAATATATTTTTATTATTATTTTCTCTTTTTACTTTTTATAAAAATGTAAAACCAATGGAGCCATGCACACCAGAGTCACTCCAAAGATTCAGGATTTCACAACCAACATATAATACAGATTTCACAGCAAATAGAATGTACTTGACACCAAATCAAATAACAAACACACAATATACTCTAGTCACAATGCACACACACACACACACACACACACACACACACACACACACACAACCAAGAGGTGAGGATAGGGCTGAAACTTACCAGTGGGAGGCTAGTGGCCCGAGCAATGAGCATCCATAACACAACACCCCACTCACACGTGCTGAATTTCACACCCACGCACCACAAGGGAAATGATCACACTTGGTGCACACACAACCACTGCACACACCACGGGACCCACCACCGCAAGGGGCACTGCTCCCACTGGCGGTCTTCAGCACCTGGACAAAAGACAAACACGTCAAAATCAACCAGAATTACACACAACAATTGCAATACACTGGTAAACCCCAGATGGTACTAGGGTTAAAAATATGAGTAGCAATTAAATCACGCACATCAAACTACAAATTAAACAATCAAAATATCATAGACCATCCAGCACAATTGGGCAAACAATGCCCTCTGGATTAACCCCCAGTAGCGATCTTTGGTCGGGGTAGACAAATGAAAACAAATAAATAATCAATCAACCCAAATAAATCAGAAATAAACGCTCTTGTATATCAGCAGCAGAAAAAGGCCTAAAAAAGTCTAAAATAAACAAACAAAACAACAATGAGCCTATAAAATATAGACCAAAACAATTACAGTCAGTGGTGTCAGTCCATCAAACACTCAACACTTAAACCATGAAACTGGCTATATGATGTTCAATGAAACTAATTCACGGTATAGCAGGAGGAAAGAGATCACCAGGAAGCTGCCGATTAACTTGAGCAAACCACGGTTCCACTAACTCTAGGTCCCGGGTGAAAAGGCAGCCGCAGTTGTTGACGTTAGCGTGTCAACGTGAACACGTTGAACAAATCGTGACATTAAAAACGTAAGCAAAACAGCAGATGTTCGGCGCTGATGTTGCCCACTGGCAGCTATCCCCCGGCTAGAAAGCCTCTTCCTGAAATACACAAAATAAAATAAAAAATTTATACTTATAAACGGATCCTACAGTAACATTTATCTATTACTCATTGTAGTCACACACCTTTGACAAATAGCATTGAGTCACGGCCCCAGGCTCTGATCGCCGATAACCGGGCGCGCCCTCAGCTGATAACAGGGCTACTGCCGCAACAGGGCTTCTAAAATTAAAACATTCCCTATAAGCCCCAGTTACAAAGTTAAAGGAGTGGAAAAAGAGAACCAGAGCTAGTCCTACCTGCGACGCTACCACAGAATAGATGACCAAGGGGGGAGACCAAGACAGACATCAGACAGATAGGCCGGCAGGTAGACAGGACAACAGTCGCATGTCCATGACGTCGCTTGTCAAAAGAAAAGTCCCGATTTATATAGGGACTCTACCATCACGGTTGGCTCACTGTTAACTGCCCAGCGCCACTCACAGCACCGCAAATTAATTGCCATTTGGCCAGACAGCTGTAACCTGCTACATTTGCAATTAACCCGTGAATCGCATGCGTACCAAACCGATCAACTAACATACGTGCATGACATGACTATTTTGTGGATACGCACATCCCGATATCGATGTTAAAACGTTATATCGTGCTTCCCTAATCATCATTGCTATATTACCAGAGATGGAGAAAAATCCTACTCCAGTGTAACAAGTTAGCTCAAGGGGAAATATTAATAATAATCCATAATTACCAATTATGATTAATTATTCATATTTCGGTCAGTTAATTAGATTAACTTTGAGATGAGCTAAATGAATATTAAAATCAATTAATAAGTTCCAACGAACTCTTGGATTATTCATTTATCCTAAGAAAAGTGTGTCTTTCATGGACACCGAAAGATAATTATTTCTTAGCATGTACAGCACTTAGAGCATGTAACAAGATCGAGATCGTAAAAGGGACTTTGTTGCAAGCAGAGGATCAGAAACCAAATACATAATTGTGCACAAGTTTTATTAACTAAATCACAAACATAACTAAAGTAAACAAACATATATGCATTCATACATACATACATACATACATGCATAGTTAAAATGGTGAGTGTTATGAAACCGGAAGCAGGAAATAGAACTATGGGAAAGATCCATCTAACTATGAAAATAACAACCACGCTGGACAGCATGGCATCCTGAACGTATCGAGAAGGCCAAGAGTGGATCGTTGCCCATTCAGTGATTGAATTGAAGAGAAGGCAGTCTGACTCCCTTTGGGAGCATGAAAGCATGGCAGACCGTGCACACGGCCTGCTGGGCCCTTGGCTACGCAGGCAACCAAGGAGTGAGGAAGACAAAAGAGTTAATGGCTGCCCATTCAGTGAGAGTAGAGTTGCAGTTTTCTTCTGAGTTGGGTTGAAGAAAATAGTCTGACTCTGTTGCAGAGGCATTGCAAGCTGTGGTCACGGCCTGCCGGGGCCTTCAGAAGACTTCTAGTGCAGCATCATCTTCTCATCAGGATTTCAGGAAGGACCAAGAGAGGGAAGGGCTTGTGTAGATGCTATTTGAAGCCTTAGAAAATTCCCACCTCTCAGGGTTGACTCGACCAATAAGAAAGGGGGAATGTCCAGGTGGGAATTTCCTCTGTTGGGAGGATTTATGGTTCTGTCTCAAGTGTGATTAGCCATAGCCATTGCGGATTGTGTCCATTTATCCATTTATCCATTTATATAGATATAACAAACATACACTGCATTCTATGAGAAGGTGATGTACACTAAAGTGTGAGTCATTAAATGAGGATTAATTAGATAGGAGACCCGATGCAGGTGGGGTTACCTTGACCGTTGGTTCAATCATAAAATACACAGTATCAAAAACAATAGTATTAAAAACACTACACAAGACAGTAAATTATCACACACAATGTTCTGGATGTATGTTCATTTAGACCAGGTCATCTATGATTAATGCAGCAAAGTCTGTATTAAAGAGTGTTACTCTCTCCCCATTGTCTCTGTAAGCACGTGACCAAATTTTTTAACAGCCATAAAACCAACTTATCTGATCGTGGTCATGGTAACTGTTACGTGCTCAGAGGATATGTTGTTTTTTTAGTGTTACTTTCACTTTCTCCTCTACGCTATCACCTCTCAGGGCGGTGCTGTTGGCTTGGCTGTCAATCATCATCATTCATCATCATCGCGCGTCATCTGAGCGGGCTTTCCCCGCTATAAAAGTGTGACGCAGACCGGAAGCTGGAGAAGAGAGAAGGAGGGAGTCTTCTGTTTTGTTTTGTCACGCCGGGTCGTTGGCGTGTCTTTTGTTTGGTTGTTTTCTTTTGATTTGTTACTTTGTTTAATGTTCGGAGTTAACGCTTTGTTTTCTCCCGATAGTTTGTTATTTTTGTAGCAAGTTACAACCTTGAGTTGATATGTTTCTTTTTCTTCATACATATTGTTTTCAGCCGACCAGGGAGTAGTGCCAGGGAAGTATGTCACGTGACTTCCATTGTGCAACATCTAGGGAAGCGCATGTTAATACACTAGGTAAGGAGCGGGTGCTGTCATTGTATGTTTTGAGTTTTGTAGGTAGTATAGATTAGGTAGGGCGTGTTGCACGCCGAAGATTTCATTTTGTTTATTTTCTAATTAGTAGCTTAGCGGGGAATGGGGATGTAGTTAGAATGCGGGTTTTGTTTTGTTTCTTTCTTTGATTTAGCCCCGCTCAGGTTCCTACTCCCTGTGTACGGAATTTATGTTTAATTTGGTCTCTCTCTCTTTTGAGTACATGTTATGAATAAATATATTCTTTATTTCAATTTAAACTCCCTTTGTTCTTGTGTATTTTGGCACTGGCACCTTTTTGACGTCACCACGCAGGGTTAAAATATCCGGGAATTTACTTATTTTATGTCGCGTTCCCTCATGCCCTTATAACTATTCTAGGAACGTAACAGTAACCAAGACCTTCTTGCACTCACAGGGGGATGGGATCCCAGATCCCAGAGTGAGTTCTAAAGATTGTTTGGTACATATACCAAATAATTGTGTCTGATTTGTCTCAGTCATTACACCAGTAAGTAAATGTGTCCGTGTCTCCAAAAATGTTGGTACTCAAAACTGCTTCCCTCCACGTTTTCTGGTGCGCATCGTTAATTTTTTCATGATTCAATTCACATTTACTTGTATTGCGCAGTTCTCTGTCTTCGCAAGGTTTAGTTGAAGGTGGTGGTCCTTCATCCAGCAAGAAATGTCTGTCAGACAGGCTGAGATGCGAGCAGCCACCATCAGATCATCTGGCTAGAATGAGAGGTAGAGTTGTGTGTCATCAGCAAAGCAGTGATTGGAATCCATGTTTCTGAATGACAGATCCTAGTGATGACATGTAGAAAAAGAGAAGTGGTCCCAGCACTGAGCCCTGAGGCACTCCAGTGGCTAGATGTTGAGTCTTAAACACCTCACCCCTCCACGACACACCCTAAAGGACCTACCTGAGAGGTAAGACTTGAACCATTGGAGTGCGGTTCCCGGGATGCCCTTCATCTTTAGGATTGACAGGAGGATCTGGTGGTTAACTGTGTCAAATGCAGCAGATCCAGTAGGATGAGAATTTAGGATTTAGAAAGAGGAACTTCGGAGAAGAGAAGCCTGGATAAAGCCAGCCAATGTCTAGTCAGCAAAGTTTTGATGGATGGGAGTATTAACCAACCAAAACACGATTGCAGTGATTGACAGTTTGCTTTCTATTACGCAAGCAGATTTGTCAAATACAAGTGCGTTCACTCATGCGCTTTCGCCATTTTACGCACAGAGCTTACAGATTAGTCCTTGTTTCGGTACACGGAGCTCGTATCAACGCACAGATTTTCTCCAGAGCTTATACTTGACAATCTCCATCATGGATCATCGACTATAGAAGAGTTTTTGTGGTGTTGAGAGTGTTTTGGAGGAGGTGATGAGAAGTAGCGACGAAGAGCAGCAGAAAGACGCTGAGAAATGCATATCGGACAGAGAGAGCACGGTGTCGAGCATCGATTAGAGGATATGTTTGTTAATGGACTCGATCCCGTTTTAGATTGGTAAGTTTCAACACATTGTCTTGAATTTTTATGTTTATCAAGTATTGGCAGTTTTTCTGTTCATGTCATGTTTTTGATTATAAAATGACAGTGGAGATGACTAGCAAAGACACGAGGCTACACGAGTAGCCTAGGTGATAGGGCTGTTTATTATACATAAAGACAATATTTATATCACACACACACACATTATATATACGATGCATTGAATATAGCAATAATGGAAGGAAAGGATTACAAGATGTCAGGTGAAGATATGTGGAAAAAATATATAATTATTACAAAGCATTTATAATGCTGAGCATTATAAGCATAAGGTATTTGACAAACAGGCATTTGTTATTGTAATATGACGGAATATTGATGCTGCTAATAGTAGTATGTCTCTAAAATTTCACTCAAACTGAAATGTGTGTGTGTGTGTGTGTGTTTTCCTGTGCTGTAAAATAGGCCTTCAACTGACATAGATGAGGACTGGAATCTGGAGTCCAGTCCTGAGCGACGAAAGAGACCACGGCAGTCGTCGTCATCTTCTGCATCTCCATCTGAATCTGCTTCAGCTACCAGAGGCAAAGGTAAAGGTACAGGGAGAGGGAGGGGGAGCCAGTCAGTACCTACTGTGTCTCTTAGCACCTCACAGGAAAGATGGCACAACACCTGACCAAGTGTCGAGGTGTCCATGAGTAAGACACCTAACCCCAGCTGCTCCCGACACACACACACACCTAACCCCAGCTGCTCCCGACGAGCTGGATGGCGCCTTGCATGGCTGACACCGCCGTCGGTGTATGAATGCGTGAATGTGAGGCAAATGTAAAGCGCTTTGGTGGCCATGGGTCTGTTAAAGCGCTATATAAATGCAATCCATTTACAATGTGGATGAGGATGATATTGGACCTTCGCAGCCTGTATTTAGCCCTGCTCGTACACCTGGGATACAGTTAGTTACAACTGCATCCTACACAGCACTGCAGTGGTTTCATCTTTTCTTTTCGATGTCTGTGCTGCAGACCATCGTTGAGCACACCAATGTCTATGGGGGCAACAATCAGCAAGGAAGAGAAAAGCCATGGAGTAACATCTCAGTTGAAGACAGTGCAAAACTAATTTCCTAAGGGATAAATAAACTAAACTGAACTGAACATGTCCTGTAGGAATTTACTTAACATCACAAACGCTCTTCATCTTAACGATCCTCAGGATGATGAAGAACCTGAAAAGAAGAAGGGAACAGCAGCCTACGACCGTTTGGGGAAGATCAAGCCTCTCCATGACAACATTAGGGATGCCTGGAGGATATTTTTTCATCCAAATCAAAACATCTCCATAGATGAGAGGATGGTGGCATCCAAGGCGAGGTCTGGACTCAAGCAGTATATGAAGAACAAACCCACTAAATGGTCTATTCCCGGTGCTGTGCTTGACTACAACAAGTTCATGGGGGGAGTGGACCTGTCCGATTTCCTCATCGGATACTACAAAGTGCTCCACAAGACACGGAAGTGGTACCGAACCTTCTTTTTTCCACTTTGTGGATATTGCTGTCATCAATGCCTTCATTTTGCATCAGCATCTGGCCAGAGTGAAGAATGAAAAACCCATGACCCAGAAAGCATTCAGGGAAACGCTTGTTCTGGAACTCGCAGGCTTAGAATCAAGGAAAGCTCTTCAAATGATGCTTGCCACAACCCGACGCACATTACAGACAACAGCACTGCTGGACAGAGAAAAAAAGTAAAAGAACAAAACAACATTGGAACATTGTGTACACGTGTGTACATTTAAGATAGGCTACTTAATTTATTATTGCAATATCCAAATATGATACTAAATCCCACAGAAAAGAAGGGCTTCTATTTGTGACGTGCTGTCTTTGCATTTGAACATTGCACATTTTAAACAGTACATGCATTAGCTGAATAAATGTTAGCCAATACAAACATATTTAACATTCAAGCTGGCAGTTATAAAACCTCTTATTAAGAAACCACAATTAGATCCAAATAACCTAGCAAATTACAGACCCATTTCAAATCTTCCATTTATGTCTAAAATACTAGAAAAAGTTGTGTCCGCTCAACTGTGCTCTTTCTTGCAAGAAAACGATATCTATGAAAAGTTTCAGTCTGGATTCAGGCCACATCATAGCACAGAAACTGCGCTGGTTAAAATTACAAATTATTTACTTTTAGCTTCTGACCAAGGCTGTATCTCAATACTAGTTTTACTCGATCTTAGTGCTGCGTTTGACACTATAGATCATAAAATACTCTTAGATCGACTTCAAAATTACACTGGTGTTCAGGGACAGGCATTAAGCTGGTTTAGATCGTACCTATCAGACCGTTACCATTTTGTCCATTTAAATGGGGAAAAATCAAAGATAACGTCAGTAAACTATGGATTGCCGCTGTGATCTGTATTAGGCCCTCTGCTATTCTCAATTTATATGCTGCCACTTGGTAATATTATAAGAAAACATGGAATAAGTTTCCACTGTTATGCTGATGACACTCAATTATATATTTCATCAAGACCAGATGATAACACTAAATTATCTAAAATGACAGAGTGTGTTAAAGATATAAAATATTGGATGACGTGTAATTTTCTTCTATTAAATTCAGATAAAACGGACGTATTACTGATTGGTCCAAAAAACTGCCCACAAAACGTCTTACAATACAACCTTAATCTAGATGGACGTCCTGTTACTTTATCCTCTACAGTAAAAGATCTGGGTGTTATACTAGACCGCAACTTGTCTTTTGAAAATCATTTTTCAAATGTCACAAGAACAGCCTTTTTCCACCTTCATGACCTCGAGACTAGATTACTGTAATGCTTTATTAGCTGGTTGTCCTGCTTCCTCGGTAAACAAGCTACAGTTAGTCCAAAATGCAGCTGCTAGAGTTCTTACTAGGTCAAGAAAATATGATCATATAACACCAATTTTATCATCTCTACACTGGTTACCTATTAAGTTCCGTATCAATTACAAAGTATTGTTACTGACCTATAAAGCCCTAAATGGTTTAGCTCCTGTGTATTTAAGGGATCTTCTATCGCCATATAATCCATCGCGCTCTTTAAGATTGCTAAATTCGAGGCTTCTGGTCGTACCTAGGATAACTAAGTCCACTAAAGGAGGGAGGGCGTTTTCACATCTAGCTCCTAAACTCTGGAATAGCCTTCCTGATATTGTCCGAGGTTCAGACTCGCTCTCCCAGTTTAAAACTAGATTAAAGACGCATCTCTTTAGCCAAGCATTCACATGATGCATCTCATACCTTTTATACTACAGTTAAATCAGATCAAATGCATTCATATTATGAACAGCAGCTACGCTAATTGTTTCCCATCTGCCTTTTTTGTTGTTATCTCGGGACGCCTGTCCCTATAACTCAAATAGAGTTCGTCAGCTCCAGTTATGTATCCAGCCTCTCATGGAGACTTCAGACGCCCCAACGCCTGTGATGAGACGACTCGACGCCTGTGAAGAGACGACCCAACGCCGGCGATATGTTATGCCCTAAATTTTATGATTAACTAACTGTATTTTTGTATGTATATTTTTGAAATGCATTTTCTGTAAAGCTGCTTATAATAATATAAGCAGGAAGGACTAAGAATATTAGTGGACTTAGATATCCTAGGTACGACCAGAAGCCTCGAATTTAGCGATCTTAAAGAGCGCGATGGATTATATGGCGATAGAAGATCTCTTTAATACACAGGAGCTAAACCATTTAGGGCTTTATAGGTCAGTAACAATACTTTGTAATTGATACGGAACTTAATATGTAACCAGTGTAGAGATGATAAAATTGGTGTTATACACAGGTTTCTTGTATACAAACAATACCGGATGCGCGCGCATCCAAGAGGCAAGACCGCTATATGTTATGCCGAGTTCTGTTAAAGAACATTGTAATTAACGTAGATTTCGCATTGTTTGTAAATTCTTGTTGACTCAATAATAAACTGCAATTTCAGAGTTGAATCTGTTTGCTTGTGTTTCATTTGCATATTAATATAACATTATGTAAAAAGTTAGTTAGTTGACTAGTATGAAATTGTCCAACTAAGTTTGCGAATCATAAAAACCTGACATACCCTATGCATTTAGGTTAGTTTACAGCACAACAGCTCCGCGTCATCTCTGCTTCTGCTAGATATAGCCGTAAAGACTGTTGCTTTCTGCCTCTTAGATGTCCATCTAGATTAAGGTTGTATTGTAAGAGGTTTTGTGGGCAGTTTTTTTGGACCAATCAGTAATACCTCCGTTTTATCTGAATTTAATAGAAGAAAATTACACGTCATCCAATATTTTATATCTTTAACACACTCTGTCATTTTAGATAATTTAGTGTTATCATCTGGTCTTGATGAAATATATAATTGAGTGTCATCAGCATAACAGTGGAAACTTATTCCATGTTTTCTTATAATATTACCAAGTGGCAGCATATAAATTGAGAATAGCAGAGGGCCTAATACAGATCCCTGCGGCACTCCATAATTTACTGACGTTATCTTTGATTTTTCCCCATTTAAATGGACAAAATGGTAGCGGTCTAATAGGTACGATCTAAACCAGCTTAATGCCTGTCCCTGAACACCAGTGTAATTTTGAAGTCGATCTAAGAGTATTTTATGATCTATAGTGTCAAATGCAGCACTAAGATCGAGTAAAACTAGTATTGAGATACAGCCTTGGTCAGAAGCTAAAAGTAAATCATTTGTAATTTTAACCAGCGCAGTTTCTGTGCTATGATGTGGCCTGAATCCAGACTGAAACTTTTCATAGATATCGTTTTCTTGCAAGAAAGAGCACAGTTGAGCGGACACAACTTTTTCTAGTATTTTAGACATAAATGGAAGATTTGAAATGGGTCTGTAATTTGCTAGGTTATTTGGATCTAATTGTGGTTTCTTAATAAGAGGTTTTATAACTGCCAGCTTGACTGTTTTTGGAACATGTCCTAAAGATAGAGACGAGTTAATAATATTGAGAAGAGGCTCTTCCACTACAGGGAACACTTCTTTCAGTAGTTTAGTGGGTATTGGATCTAATAAACATGTTGTTGGTTTAGATGCAGTGATAAGTTTATTTAGCTCTTCCTGTCCTATAGTTGTAAAGCGCTGTAGTTGTTCTTGAGGGGCGATAATTGAGGCTGAATCATAAGATGCTGTCAAAGATTGTACATTTACAATTGTGTTTCTGATGCTTTCTATTTTCTCAGTGAAGAAATTCATGAAATCATTACTATTAGAATGTATCGGAATATTTTGGTCAGGTGATGTCTGTTT
This sequence comes from Phoxinus dragarum, assembly GCA_033366665.1. Taxonomy (NCBI): domain Eukaryota; kingdom Metazoa; phylum Chordata; class Actinopteri; order Cypriniformes; family Leuciscidae; genus Phoxinus; species Phoxinus dragarum. The sequence continues at coordinate 66,789 of JARPMJ010004487.1, forward strand.
ATTTGTTAGTCTAGCCACGGTGTTAAATAAAAACCTTGGATTGTTTTGGTTATTTTCTATTAGTTTGCGGAGATGCTCAGCCCTGGCTGAGTGGAGAATTCCACTTATTGGCTTAATATGCCATTATGTCATATAATTGAAATCACTACAGATGATGTATCAATATTGACAATGCCTAAATATTTGCAAAAGCCACAAATACATCTGGAGTCCTGAAATCAAGTGTAGTAATTTATCGTTCAGTATTAGTAACAAAGTTTTGCATCTAGTTAACACCTTGTAACATTTGTTTATTGCCATTTCGCTCATTCTATTATGCTACATGAAAGATGAGCATGCATTAGGTCTTTTTTTATAATATGTTTTAACTGTACTAAACCATTAAGGTATCTTTACTAAGCATTTTTTACCCAAAAATTATCCCTCAACATCTGCAGCAAGCATTTTCTGCCTTATTTTACGTCTAGAAATATCAGCAGCACAATGATTATACACAATATACTTGCCATAAGCTATCATTGCCTTTTGTTTGTACAACCTGAAACGTATACAAAACGAGTAGAAAGACAAAGTCAACATTTGCTGAATGCACACATTTTTTATTGCAGACATTTGCCAATACTGTTGTTAGTTTTCTCAGCTTTGCTGTACATTATATAGCTGATGTACACTTAGATTCAGGTGTGCTTTGATTGAAATATTTTAAAACACAACAATTTAAAAATAAATAAAATATGGCAACAATTTCAGTTTCCCCTGCAACAAAATTTCTTATTTAAAACAATCAAGCCACACAGTGCTGAACATGCAGAAGTTATTGGAAAAGCAAATCACAAAATAAAATAAAACCGAGCAATGGACACTTGTAACAGATGAGACGCATCAAGGGCACGGTTACAGTTGAACAGGCACCTGGCCAGTGGTGCAGCAAGTGGTCCTTCACAGTCCCTCACACACAGCGTCCAGGTCTGCAGCGTCTTCTCCCTCTATCTCAATGGCAGAATCTTCTGTTGTTCTGGGTGCCGTCTTTTCCACTGGTGTTGCTTTGGGTGCCGTGTCTTCCACTGGTGTTGTTCTGGGTGCCGTGTCTTCCACTGGTGTTGCTTTGGGTGCCGTGTCTTCCACTGGTGTTGCTTTGGGTGCCGTGTCTTCCACTGGTGTTGCTTTGGGTGCCGTGTCTTCCACTGCCACAGACGGCCCTGAACTGCTGCTGGCACTTTTGTCAGTAAAGGTGACTTGATTGACAAACTGCCTTCATGTTTGGATGGACATCTTGTCGTGCACAAGAATGTCTGCAACCAGACTGTGGGAATCGACCGGTTCACCTGCCTCCAATTTTAGTAAGTCGCGAATCTGCACATCCTCTAGATGAATCTTTTGCGGTGCAGACTTGACCATAATGGTGACATGGCCTCGAAACTCCAACTGTTGTTTTGGTTGTTTTGCAAAATGCTCGGCATTCGTTGCAGCGAGTCATCAGAGTAGTTGAATTTACCGTTTGTAACAAGTGGTGTTTAGGGCAAAAGTGCTCCACCTTCACATCTGCGTCCACTATCTCTCCCACCACTGTCTGCAGGTCAGTGTCCGTGAATGTTTTAGCTGCACCACAATCTTCTATCGTCTGCACTGTGGTGCTCAGTGTGGCCATACCTTTGAACTGTCTCACAGACACGTTCTCCAAGCTGTACCAGCAGCCTTGCACCAGGTCATGCTGACCCCAGAGAGTGAGCAACAGCAGATCATTGGCATCCGCAACCACGACACTCTTTCGTCGCACTCTTTGCCCCCGAACAACGGTCTCCTTCTCCTCCAAAGCACGCATCATCTTGATGTTGACCGTGACCTACAAAAATAAACGTACAAATAATCACTGTTGGGACACTACTTTATGTATATTCATAGTAACACAACATGTAATATTTGTCTCCAATTAGACGCTTATAATATCTGTAATCTCATTAATGGCCTACACACCTTTTCTCTTATGTCTACATGATTCCACTATTTATTTTATTGTTTTAAGTGCAGCACCTTTTGAAGTTTACAGCTTTTTCCACACGACCCGTTTCTCTCGGCACTCTATTTTAATAATTCACTATACAGTTCTTTAAAGGAATAGCCTAGCTCACCCAAAAATTATAATTGAAATAATGTGAGGGTGAGTAAATTACAAACCTGTAAGAAATAGGTTTTCTGCTGAATACAACAAAATGAAATATGTAGAAGATTGTGACTAAGCAAAGACTTGATGGACCCCATTGACTTCCATAGTATTTTTTCCCCTAATATGGAAGTCAATGTTGTGCACAAACTGTCTGGTTGTCGACGATATTCAAAATATCTTATTTTGTGTTTAGCTGAAGAAAGAGGGCGAGTTAATGCTACCAGAACTTTAATTTGTGGTTATATTCCTTTAAAGAGGTAGTTAACCCAAAAACAAACATTGTGTCATTCCATACCCATTATCCCTTCATGTACCGTTACAAGATTCATGAACGCATTTCTATCGAAAATGTAAGAGCTTTCCGTCCCTCCCATTGATTTAGTCAGCAACTTAATGTGTGTTTCACACGAACACATTTTTTGGAAGTTCGAAAACAAAATGTTTCACACTTACCCTCTGAAACTCTCGGAAATCTTTGATGATGTCACTGAGCAATCGACGCCTTTGACTTGCTGTTGACAAGTATGTCGTTTGTGTTCTTTGTTTGCTTTGAGGATGAAAACCCTACACCACTGAGCTTCATAGGAGATCTGCAAAACACAAAACATCTTCATTCAGTTTTTGCATTTCACGCACAATACAACCTGCATTCCCCCTTCACTATACACAACAACAGTTCCTTTAAACCCTCTTCTTAGGGTGCTTTCACACCTGCCCTTGTTTAGTTCGGTTGAATCGCACTAGAGTTCGTTTTCCGAATTGGTGCGGTTCGTTTGGGCAGGGTGAGAATGCAGCAATCGCACCTCGGGTGCGCACCAAAAGCGGACCAAACAAGCGTACCGAGACCTCCTAGGAGAGGTGGTCTCGGTACGCTTTCAAACGAACTGGAGCGGTTCGTTTGTGGTGAGAACGTGATCCGACCTCGAACAGACCCAACTGCCAAATAACTGCGCATTTTTGGACTAAACCAGCTGCCGTAGTCAGCCGCGCTGTGCATTATGTCAATGTTTAGCAACATTAATGCACGCGTCGCCTCCTCCTGAAGTGACTCGCTGCGTGCATTGCATAAAACATTATTTTCAAGCCGCATTCTCGCTTCATTCTCAAATGTTATTGTTTGCCTAAAGTGGTGTAGACAAACTAATATAATAAACTATGACGAGGGATACAATCAGCCCACAAAGTCATTTCTCCATAGTAAAAAGCGGCGTGTTGTCTGCCGGATTTTCCTCCTCTTTGTTTACTTCCGTCAGTTCTGTTGGAATTTTCCCGCACGTTAATTCTGACAATCAAAGTGCAGTTATGAAAATACGTTCAAGACCCATCTGGCCAACGAGTGATGTGGATGTTGTCACGTGACTGCATTTTGGTTCGTTTCATAAACTGATTCGGACCAGAGCAATCAGTGTGGGTGTGAAAAGGAACCAAAACGCCTGAAAAATGCTACAAAGTATAATTTTTCTCCCTGGGTCCGGACCAAATGAACCGAACTACAGATGTGAAAGCACCCTTAGTTCCTAACACTGCAATTTAATTCATTTCTACACATCCAATATGAAATTTAAACCTTCTTCATGTGATAACCGCTGAATGACTTTATGTGATGTCCATATACAACTCGAGTACTGCAAAAAATCACATCAAAACCCTTATATACATCTTTATGCTACTCACTGCCATGTTGCTTTTGCACGGACTACATTACATACTGCAATATATGCATTTTTGCATACAATTCTTTTTAAGTGTTTTCAAAGAAACATCACTTACAAAGCTACAATTTAAATATTTTTGAACACTGAACACCATTTTGACATTCCAGCAGACAGTCTACCTACAAAGTTAATTTAAATAGACAAATAGGTAGCATACAAATATTTCTTTGCCCATCTTTAAGCCCCCCCCCCCCCCTTCTATTTCAACTAAATTACAGTTGCATATTCAGTTCATCACACCCACATGCAATTTTCTTTCGACGACACGTTCTCTCTCCGTAGTTTTTTAGTCATACAGATTAGAGTAGAGTAGCCTACATCGTTCAAAACTGTAAACTTTTATTCGTATAGGCTAACGACAAAAGTGTATCTGTCGTCTCTGTCTCCGGAACTGCGCGGCACAAAAATTTACCGAAAGCCACTTGCCTCCGCTCAGTCACGATAAGAAATCGGCTATGTCTAAAGCCTTTAAATGTCTAAATATTTAATAAATGTGATCTGATTAGGTAATCCGTATGAAACCGAGAGGTGCAGAGGATCTACTCAAACATGTTTAGCTATTATGTGAGCGCTTCCCAATGATGAACGGACAAGGGTGAAAATCTCGCTATAATTAAATGTAGTCTAGGCTAAATCGCCCTGAATTAAATTGTAAAAACAGAGCAGATAATTTATTTGTCGAAATGTTGTGATATTGTTTCATTTAAGTTCATAATTATTATATAAATGTTATTTAGTTTAGCAGGAGCAAGCACTGTGGTTCGAGATTTATATATAAAAAAATAATAATAGCTAATTCACAAATCGCGCACCCTGGTTGTAAGGATCCAAAGATCCCCGTGGAATTTAACATTGAGTTGAACATTGTATTCATGACAACAAATGAACATGCGTTTGTATTTAGGTTTGCTTGGAAAAAGCTGGCCCAAACCGAGGTAGCGTTTTATTTCTTCAATTATTGAAATAATTAAATGTATATTAATACACTTTTATGACAGAAATATTAGCCTACTAGCCTACATGTAGCCTAAATAATTTAATTATTTCATTATCAACACTTTACTATAGCCTAATGCTAATGTCTAGTGTGAATTGCGGACTTCTCTTTGTTTTAAGTCGGTCTCAAACTCGGATAGCCTGTGGGGGGTTGGGGGTTCAGGAGGTGTTAATGTTCTGTCTTTCATATGCAGAGAGAGCCTGATGACCAGGCAAAGGCAAAATACTTTTAAAGATACATCTCTCGATGTGTCCAAATGTAGGCCCTTAAATTATAAATATTGTAGTTTTATGTATTGTATTTAAAGAGGTTTCACACACACTTTCAGTTGAAGTGTTCAATCCATTTGTTTTAACTGGTTTTGTAGAATTTTAACACGTTTGAGTAGTGTGTGTGTCAACAATCTGGCATTATCTAAACATGAACTATCGACGAAACGCGTTCTTGCCAACTAAGCGAATGCAAGTGAGCCGCAGATACAGAGCTTTTTATTCGCGATCCACCTCGTTTTATTGTACGGTGAATTCAACCCGGCATTCTGTTTCTTTGAAGCAAGACTCAATCATTTGTTACAGTTTTTTTTCCTGATTTGTATGGATGACACACAGCGACATCAGTATTATCTGTATAATGGGTTTTACCCTGAAATGTTTAATGTCGAGAGAGACCCCCGGCGCGCGCAGTGCAGGGAGACTAAATAAACTAAAATAAAAGAGATCCAGCGCGAGAGAGAAGCAAAGAAAATCTTAATTTATGTTGCTTTGAACTATTTTCGTTTTGTAGACTAGCTACTGTTTTAATTGTTTATTTAGCTGCAATTTCTTTGGCAATACAGATTTAAAATGTCGCAAGAATAAGATTCTGTTTCTTACTTAATAAACTCTAACTCGATGCAACCCTGTTTTAAATAAATAAACTGCCCCCGACACTTTATTTAAACCTTGAAATGTCCAGGATCTGTTTTTAAAAATGTCTTCCTTTGCTATGGCGGGTATCAATTGTCAGTCATCTCAATTCGTGAATGATTCACAAAACAATAATTCAGCAGATTAAAGATAGCTTCGTCATTTTCATTTTCTGACGCGATCGGCTGACAATCTTCCTTCATCAGTTATGTCGTCTGTGTCGTCACAATGAGCCGCGGCGCGGCGGCAGATTACGCAATAGAGAGAATTAAACTGACACTTTTCAAAGTCTGCGATTGTAGCGCCTCTTAGCGGTCAAAGGCAGCAAATACACACCCGCAATTTTACCGCCGCGGGAACGGCGGCGGTTAAAAGTATTATTCTGGTTGAGTACCATCTGTACAGTTCCATGCACTTATTCTGCTTAGGTGCTTATACTTGCTGAATACGCAGAAAAAAGCAAGTCGTGATCACGAGAAAACAACGTTTGTTATGTCAAGTTCACGAGAGAATTAAGTCGTGATCTCGAGAAAAAATAAGTCGTCATCTCAAGAAAACAACATAAAAAATATAAATAATCCATGGCCTCTTAGGGCTTCCGTACAATACAGTTCCCTTACATACATCATCTTCTCCCACAACACAACAACGCTTGTCGAAACGCTTTTTCACACATTTAGTATTACACGTTTATTTTTATTTCTTTCCAAATACTGAATCACCCATTAAATACCTTCGCTCTTAACCTACAAAACATAACACTATTCCATTTTAACAATCTTGTCTTTACTTTGACTATAAAGGGACACACCTGATAAAAACTAAAACTTGTCCATACCAAGCGTGATACACAAAATGTATCCTTCCAATTCAAACTGCTAAACGCATTTTAATATTTTCAACTGCTGACTCCTGATCCCATAGGTTGCATTTTCGCCCCACCCGCGTTGACGTCAGTCGTTTCAACAAATCTTCTGTCCCGCCTGGCTCAAAACTTGACGCCCACTTTCGAGAGCCACTGATTACGAGTCTACGAAGGCGCCCACGCAACCCCAAATACGCCATTTTCAACAAAAAAAAAACTAACATCACGTGACGCGAACTCCACTTACTAGAGCTATAACTTTCAACTATCACAACAATATTATACTTTGTTGTAATATAGGCTATAGCTTATTTTTTATTTTCTGTGTGCGGTCTGGTAGACACACTACGCACTCAAGGACACACAACAGTTTTTTTTTTACAACAGTTATTCTGCACTGGTACTATAGACTTTCTGCTTAAAGGTAGGGTAGGTCAGAATTGTCTAAAAAAAACGTTTATTCAAATTTGTTTAAACTGTCTTTATATACCAATACATAATTAAAATGCAAGTACTCTGAAATAGAGAGTATAAAAAACTGAGTGACTCTAGTGTATTTAATCTTCAATAAACACAGCTCATTAATTCCATTCACTCCCACCTAAAAACGGGTGCGCGACTGCGCGCACGTGGGCGGAGCCAGTAATAGCGGCGGTAGTCATGGCGACGGAGAGTGACAGTCGCGCAAGCCAATCACTTGTTTCGTCCCGGTAGGAATTAATGAGCTGTGTTTTTTGAAGATTAAATACACTATAGTCACTCAATTTTTATACTCTCTTTTTCAAAGTACTTACATTTTAATTATGTATTGGTATATAAAGACAGTTTAAGCCAATTTGAAAAAAAAGTTCTTTAGACAATTCTTACCTACACACCCTTTAAGTTTATTAAGAAATTAAACCTTACATGATATTTTCATAATTACATTATGCCAAGAAAAGTGAAAAAAATGTTTGTCCTTGGAAATTAACACTTAAAATAAAAGTGAGCCAATGAGTGGTTTTCTGCTGCCACGTGCTGTAATTTTGTCATTCTACTTCCTAATAAAGTTTAATTCACATGTGCTTTGAATTGATATTAAGACTTTATAAAATAACTTACATCTTCCTGAGACCTAGAATTTTCTTTTTTAATTTAGCATTTTTTCACGTCTTTACATTGTTACACAAACACACACACACATTTGTTTTTAATGTGATTGGGATGTCATTGTGAAAGTAACTTTTAATGGTCCAGAAGAATTTCATATATTTATTTGTAAATTAATTATATAAATCTACATTACCAGTGAACTATCTGGTACTATGAGAAAATAATGATAATACAAATATAATCTCATTATTTTGTTATTGTGTATATTATTTAAAAAAAATGTATAGCCCGAATTAGGCTAAAGATCCCAAAATGTTTACTGCAAGTGTTTGTAGAACATCTTTTTCATTTTCAATGTGTTGTTTTAAATCCATCCACTAGATGGTGCATGTTGTATTGACTTTCCCTTTTGACCAGAAAGGAAGCCATTTGCCATAAAATAACAAGAAGAAGAAGAAGGAAGCCATTTTGTCTACTTTCTGGAAAGGTGTAAGACATGCGGTGTAGGGTAGCTGTGTGTAATCCAATTCTGTAGTATGACTCCAGTTCTGCTGTTTTAATATCAAGAATTCCCATTCAGGGTCCAGGAAAGACATTCTGCTTGAAGAATTGCAGTTAGCGAGTGGATTGCTAAAGGCGGGTAGAATGTTTTCCTTCTTATATGGGTGCCAGCACACATCAGGGTGGAGGGGAATGAGCTGGCTCATGTAGGGGCCTAAAAAGCAGCAGATAAAGATATCATTGATGTTGACATAAAACACAGCAAAGCAGAAGTTAAAAGTATTATTAAATCAAGAACTTTTGAAATATGGCAGCGCTGTTGGGAAAATGAATCAAGTGGGAGACATCTTTTTAACTTACAGTCTAAATGAATGTAGTGTCAGGCAGAACTAGACATGAAGAAGTGGTGTTGTCCAGGCTGAGGATTGGGCACACCAGACTTAACAGCACATTATGTTTAATGAGAAAGCATGCTGATGGTATCTGAGAGTATTGTCTTGGAAATAACCCAGAAACTGTAGAGCATGTATTGTTTTATTGTCAGAAATATAAGCATGAGAGGGAAAGGTTTATTGAGCAAGTAGAAGCCAATGA